>VUQS01056786.1:0-14460 GCA_015108495.1 Heterochromis multidens | reverse complement strand
CGGACTCGGCGTCCTCATCAAGTAGGGGAGACCTGATTGATTCATGCCAGTCTGGTGTGCTGGCTGGCCTCCCCTGACGCCACGCCCTGACTCCGCTGCCACAGTTACATTAATCTTTAAGTTGAGATTTACAAGAAATACTTTACCTGCTATTGTGAAAGGGAATACTGCTGTTAAAAACACTTTATTTGTTTAAAGCAATTGGAAACCAAATATTATTGCACTTTTGTTCATATAGCAGTATTTTAAAATAAAAGTACGGAATACACTACTTTTGAATTCATTATTGAATTTTGCGCATAACAGTGCGATTAATCGTGATTAATCGCAGAAAAATCATGCGCTTAAAATTTTTAATCGTTGCCCAGCACTAATTTTAATATATGTATAATATAACCGGAGGGTGTACTGCGAAGGTGGCTATCGATTTTCTCCTAACCCCACTAACTGCATGTCTTTGGACTGTGGAAGGAAGCTGGAGAACCCAGAGAGAACCCATGCAGACACAGGGAGAACATGCAAGCTCCACACAGAAAGGCCCCAGCCACATTTAAACCCAGAACCTTCTTGCTGTGAAGCAACAGTGCTAACCACCGCGCCACCGTGTGCTTCTAGCCAAGTTTAAAACCAAACATCAGGTTATGTGAGAGTTGTTCAACATAGGTTACCAGAGTGATTTTAAAAGAGAGCCACCCTTGTAACATTAAAAACTCTTACTTTAGGCTCAACATGCCCCGCTAACTTATTAATCTCCCCTTGTAGGAAGCTCCTCTGGATAGTCCAGAAACCTGACGAGCCCAGATATTATTCCTGATGTAAACAGTCCCAGGCAGCATCATGTAAAAATTTAAGGTTTGGAGAAAGGCACAGAAACATTTAAACTGCCACTCACTCTTTTCAGTATCACTTGATTGTGGTACTCTTTTACAGTATTTCATGAGTATTTCATGCACATCTCCTGGTTAGCCTGCCTGTTTCTCACAGTTATCCTGACTTAAAGCTAAAGTTTAAACCTGCACATTTGTTTTCTCCCCAGTCAGAGATACAGTAGGACAGCTGGAGAGGAATCTTCCCTGCTGGCAGATTTACATGTCGGTTATATTCTTCCAGATAAACACCAACCTTTGTTATCCTCACCATTGTGAAACTGCCACTGCTGTACGGCAGTAATTATGAAGCCCTACTGTAAATTATAGTCACGTGCTGCTTTTCTTAACTGGAGATTTTCAAAACAACTACTACTGCAGCACTAACAGCTGCAGCAGAGGAACTACTAAAGGCTTTTTTTTTTTTTTCACAGTCATGCTGCCTTATTCAGTCTCAACACAGTATAGCAGTATCTCATACATGCTATAAAGGCTAGGGAAAACAGTGATTTCCTTGCATTTGAAATGGTCACTTCAAAGATGACGAGCAGGTCTGAGACCATTCATAGTCCGTTGCTGCCTTCAAACCAATTTTGGTACATCAAGATGGTGATAAAAACAGCAATAGGACGGAATCAGTTGGCTATCAGTTTTCGATTGGACTGGGTCAAGTGGGCAATTGCATGCAATCTATTTGCGATAATACTGTGATTAACTGTGATAACGGTAAAATCTGTTTCTGTCTCTTGCAAATGTGATGCTAACCTATGGGCTTCTACATCAGATGTGTACTGATCTGTACTGGACCCAGGGGCGGATTCGCCGCACAGAATCCACACAAATTGGGCCAAATCTAAATGGGGCAAATTTATATGTTTATGTATATTTAAGGGTGAACTCTTCTGTTAGAAATTGCTGGGACTGTGTTTCATCCTGAGAACTGAGACTCAGGTGGAGCGCAGGATTTATCCAGAGAGTTGCTTTATTACAAACTATTCCTCCATATAAATCTGAAATTTTTGTGTAATAGCTGACATGTGTGATGTGTAGAAGAACACAAAATATTATTTACTGTCAGATCACAAACTGTCTGTGTGTTAATGAAGATACTGTTACTGTACCACATGTGTAAATGTGCACATCCCTGGGTTTTTGTGCAGTGTGTGAAACTGAATTGGAGTTATGCTCCGGGATTTCTGTCTCATATCATGCAGTTAGAAAGGCTTGCTACGAGGGCGTCTTATAAGAAATGTTAAACGCACAGTTTGTTTGCTTTACAGCTGATGGTGCAGCTGCTGTGATAGGCCGATAGAGAGGAGCAGCCACACTCCTTCACATAGAAAGTCTGCTGTTAATCTCAGTAAATGGAACAAGATGCCTCCTTCCCTATACAGAAGAAAATAAAGGGTGATGCACTGCAGACGACGCTCTGCAGGAAAGCAAAAACATAAATAAAAATCTGTCATCAAAGCAGACAATTTTCTTAGGAATCTACTATAGTGGCATATTCATTCTTTCTTTAAACTGACAGAATTTTGTGCTGTTATATTTTGACATTATTTCATATTAAATATTGAAGATAAGTGGCACAGCTCACCAAATAGGCTAAGTGAACATGGGATTTAATTCTGGCATGTTAAATTGTTTGTATTGTTGCGTTTGATTGCAAATGTCTGAAGAGGAAACCTGGGAAAATTGAGCATATTAATAGAACTAACCCTGACCCTTGCATACTGTAACATTCAGACATTAATCTAACACACTAACATAGTCTCATTAATAGCTGCATTTTCACAGAGGTTGAGGGTGCTACATGCTCAACCTTTGGGTGACCAGTTGTTGACTGCAACTACTCCCAGACAGCAAAAAAAATCCAATGCAATTACTTGCCAACTGGTCATATGGAGGTTGGTGTCCTATTTTTGCTCTAGTGTGACTGAGGCCTTATGTATGTTTCATCAGTGTTATTTATCACATAGGTGCTATACTTTTAATTCAGTTCAATTCAATTTTATTTATATAGCACCAAATCACAACAACAGTTGCCTCAAGGTGCTTGAGGTTACAAAAATTAGCAAAGGCCTACTGCCACTATGAGACCAAATGTAGATGATAAGAGAGGTCATTTTGCGAAGTTTTCAGGCACTTTGGGATGAGTTAGCCAAGCTGTCTGAAAATAAGGAAAGAAACTCAGAGCAGCCCATGAGGACTATATAGCGTTACTGGATGTGGCATAGTCAAAAACTGTTTTCTGGCAGTTTGAGATCATTTTTCACAGATGGTCGGATATAGAATTGCTGATTCAGGAATCTTTGGTGCCTACATTGAAACTTTGATGACCATATAGATCTTCTTTGCTGCGGAGTTGAAGATGTATGCGAAGTATCCACTTTATATAACATGTAGCTTCTTTGCATGATACAGTGCATATTGAAGAAGCATTTTCAGGCTTGTTTTAAAACGAGTGAGTTAGAAGTAATAGCTAGCTACAGCCAGTAACATCTGCTGCATGTTGATAGTCATCATTTCAGCCAGTAAAACCATCCGCAATCAGATAACAATGTGAAGTTGCTTCCATCTGTGAAAGACTGTTAGTGATTATTTCTTAGAAATTTTACATGTACATGTTTACATGTTAAATGTTCTTGTATCTTAAGCAGTATAATGTAAATCTTTATGTACATAATGTAAATCTTATATGCCATACAAGAACAGAAAGCATGCAACTGAGCCAGCTTTTTGTTGCTTTTATTCAAGCAGCTTTCTTGAACATTGAGTTGAGGGGAACTGGACTTCTTCTTACATTCATGAAGATGTTTCAACTTTCACCCGACAGGCTTTGAAGAACCTTAACCATAACCCTGTTGCCTTCAACCTAAGCACCTAAGACTACCATGACCTTCATGATTGAGAACTTTCATAGAAAAGCAGCTTTCTTGTTTGCCACGGGATTAAAACTAAAATGAATCGATCAAAGGGTGATTTTGAATGGCCATGACACATCTGCTACCCAGCACAGCAAAGCATGTTTCTTTAGAAAAAGACATATAGTCGACTGACCGCTTACACTCCCCTGTTTCATGAAATTATGCAACCTCTGTCTGCTCAGAACAATCTGTGCAAGATCCAAGTCAAGCAATTCTTTCTGTTCTGGTCGTTTCTCTGATGTGATGCGACCTTCATCTATCTGAGGCACCATTTGACCACACATTGTGACCTGAACCTCTCTGTCTGCCTCACACTTGGGTTCACCATCAATTTCCTGTGCCGGGTATGAAATCGTGCCTTCCATCCCACCTCACATCATGGCAGCTCAACCTTGAGATGAAGCGGAGCAGCCATGAAAGAGGGGACATACAAGGGCCTTAATTCATATTCATCTGCCAAGTTACCACTCTGTGCTGCTGCCGAAAGGGGTTCAGAGTCCACTGGCTGATCCAGCCAATTAGGGACGCCAGTGTGAACAGAGGGCAGTGGGAAAGAAGGTCTGGATGGGGTTCACGCGGGCCTGTTGTCACAGCAACACAAGCTTTGATGTTCCTGTTTTATTGTGAGGGAGGGAAGGAGATGAGAGCAAACAAAGAGTGGAGGGAGGTCACAGCGAAGAAAAGCGATGAAGGTAATTGGACAAGATCTGTGACAAACATAAGAGAGGGCTTTATCTGTCAGGTCTGCCCCCTTCGCCATCCAGGAAGTCAACAGCACGATGACGTCTGGGCCCCATTTGGCCCTCAGCCTTTATTTTGCAGGATTTTGCCCAGATTATGGGGTTTCAGGAAGGGGAGACATCAGGACTGAACAAAAACCGATGGCTAATCTATGCTGACCTCCTGCTAATCCACTTATTTGGCAAGTATTAACATAATGATCCTTCCTAAGTTAATAAGGTTTTCCCCCATCCTGCTTACAACACAGCAGGAGGAGGAGCAGGACCCAAAGAGCTGACTTCCCCTAATGACCTGAGGGTCAACATCAACAAATATTTTGTCTTTTTTGTGGGTACATTAATTCGTCATTAACACTGTCAGACCTACTAGTGTCTCCAACTTTATTTTGTTTGGCCATAACTTGCTACTCACATGACTTTACCAAGTTACATATGAGAAATTTCAAAGATATATAAAAATATCATATTTTACAGATATAAAATGATGCCTGCTTCCTTGCTCAGTTTGTTACTTTACTGCAGCTGCTGAAAGATTCTCTGCATCACTTCTCATCAAATCTAGAAAAGTTGCCGCATAACAAAACTCGTAACGAGTTCCTGAAAAGAAAACGTCCACAGAACATGAATAAGAATAAAACAGATGAGAGCAGGAAACTCATAGCAGCCGACAATTTTAGCTTGATACATTATGCTGAAATATATGGATGGAAAAGTAGGCGAAATTGAAATGGGGAAAAATGCACAGCTGCTTTATTAGAATGTGACAAAACCAGCAGCCAAGCAAATGGAAGGAAAACTGCGTACGATATGAAAACGCACAATGGAGAGATGAAATATGTGGAGTGTGAAAACAGTAAAAATGTCTGATTTGTGCAGAATGTAAACGTTGCATCTTTGACGGGATGAGAAAAAAACCCTCTATTTGATACAGACAAGAAAAAAGATGAAGAATTAAACTGAGAAAGAGGGAGGAGGTCAGAGAGAAGGAGGAGGAGGAGGAGGAAGAAAGAGGTTTGAAAGAGGGGAGAACAGACAGCGGACGGAAGGATTAGACGGACGCTGGCAGGTAATCCTGGAGGAGGAGGTCGTTAGTCGGGATCGAGCTAATTAAAATGTGATTTGTGCTACAAGCAGCTTACGGCCTGCTGCACGAGAAGAAACAGGAAAGAAAATGAATAGAAAAAAGGACGGGACAAGAATAGACTCCTGACACTGGGAAGCTAAATGTAATTTTTAAATGACAATACTGTCCTTTTCTCCCTTCCTGTGAATCCATGGAGGGATGAGCGAGGAAGTGCTTTCATTTCTTTCTGTCTCACAGTACAGATACACATCAGTTTTATCAATCATAAAACCCTTCAGTTCACCGGCCACACTCTCTGTTTGGCTCTAAAATATTTAGACGACTGTTGAATAGACTTTGATGAGATTTAGTACAGAGATGAATCCACAGCAATAGTGATCCCCTAACGTCTCCATCATTATAGGTAACATCTCATCATAACTGGATGGGTTACAACAAAGTCTGGTGCAGTCCCTCATGGTCACCAGATGATGCATCTCACTGTGATGATACCTTTTGGTTAAATGTTTGGGTTTGAACTGAATATATCACAACATATCAAATGATTTTGATAAAAAGTTGATAACATTTGGTTCACACGTTCATGTTTCTGTCAGTATTAAATTTCAGAACTTTTCATTTCATGCTTTGCCATGCAAAAAGTTGGAACTTTTCACATTTGCTTATTGGTCTACCAGTGAAAAAATAAATAAAGTAGCAGAATATTCAAGTAAATTAATAATGTATCAGTAAACTCTCTACATCAACAGGCAAAATTGCCTGTAAGTATGATGTTTTTTTTTCTAGGGCCTGTCCAGGTAAACCTCACACCTTGTGCAATTTGAGATGAGCCTCAAGCTCCCCAGAATGAAGTGCAACGGGAATATTACCCAACAGATAAATATCACCAGGAAACTTTACCACCATCGCTTATTCATTTTCATCAGTTGTTTGATAGAATCCTCCTCCTCCTTCATTTTTCTTGCACTCCTCTTCCGCTTCCCCTTCATCGTCCTCCTCCTCCTTCTCAGTGAGGCAGTAGGATATTGGATTCAGAAATGTTTCTGTGTTCTATTGATTTCTGCTTTCACTTCAGAGCTGCTCAGACGGCCTTGACGCCTGTCTATTTTTGCCAGTGTACATTCAGCTTCTTTTCTCCATCTTTTCTTTTAATGATTTACCAGTTGTGGATTTACAGTGAGGTCCACTGTTAACCAAGCTAATAAAGGCTGGGAGGTCAAAGGTGATACATCAAGTTACATCATTCCCACATAAATATCTGTATTTCACACTCAACCAGACAAATGTATTGTGTGCATCCAAAGCCTGATAGATCTTATTCCCCTGTGCAATACATCTCCACTCTTGTCCAAAAACTATCCAAAAGCTACAGTAGCTGGTTGCACTGACTTTGACTCAGTCCCACATGCCTATTAGTTCCTGCTCTTTGTTCTCTGGTGCTTATGGTGTTTGGATCTCTGTAAAATGTTGCAATCAGTTGATCACATGTGGCAGATTTGCTACAGTGATTCTCATTTCCATAGACGTGACGCAATCAGTGCTAATAAAAAGTGAGTGGATGAAGGATCTGGAGATTAAAACACAGACATTGTTCTTTTAATGTAAGTTTAATTGTAAGCTATTCTTGATAGTAAAAACAAGAAATCCGAATCAGTTTTCCGTTGCTCTGATGACAGAGAACAATCTAGTTGTTTTCTCTGCTGTCTGGAGCTGGATTGGACTGAACGGGCCTGTGAGATTTGGCTAAATAGATTTAAAAATATCCTTAATCACACTGTTGGCATTTGGGGACTGTCAGAAATAACATTAAAGCGAAGGGAAATGTACTAAATGGAAGCTGCAATGCTGTGATTGTCCTTTAATGGACATTTGCTAAAGTGTGAAATGCTTTTGAATCGGTCCGTCATCATCACAGTCGTCCATAAATAAGCACTATGAGCCCCGCTAATGAGGCATCCTGTTGAATTAGCCGCAGCAGGAGCTCTGACAGACAGACACACAGACAGATTCAGGTTCATTCTGCAAGGCCGGTTGGCCGGTAGTTATACGGTGAATCGGCTTCCTGTGATCCGCTCGCTGTGATTGGATTAAGCCATCATCTGAGGCAGATGATCTGCCCGTCCACCCACATAACAACAGGCAGATCCCTGCCACCCCCCACCCCACCCCACCCCCACCCCCTTCCCTAAGCAGATTTGACAGACAATGGTATTATGCCTCCACCACATGTCTTTCATTAATGTGGATGGGGTGGGAGAGCAGTTAGTCAGTAACCGGGACAGACCAGAGCAGAGCTGTGATCTGCATCAAGGAGGTCCAGACTAGAAAACAGGAGTTTCTTCCCAATTTTTCAGCCGTTTTTAAGAAGAAAAAAGCAAGAACATAATTGGTTGAATATCACTGGCATTAGGATCATTGCTTTTCTCTATATAAGTGAAAATTGAATATCATTAATCAAAAACATTAATTTAGTAATGTATGGTTCAAAAATAGCTTAAATTCATCAGGAAAGCACCATTGGGTGGAGCATTTATGTTGCTTTGTGTCTGTTTTGGGGGTTTTTGTGTTTAAAATGGAGCAATAACCACTTTCTGACCAACCAGTTTGCACATGCACCTCTAACAGGATCTTTGAAGTGATGAAGTAGCCGGCCTATGGTTGGAAATGCAACATCATGTCTGGTTTTCGTCTTTTAATTTCTTGTTCTGTTTCAGCCTGTGTGCGGTGGATGCCAAGCAGAGAGTTGAGGGGAATTGACAGCAAAGATTTGTATGTTTTATTCTGATGAGTCCTTGGTCACCTACAGACCCAAAGCCTGGACTTTAAGCGACTGTCGGTTTGCTTCATCTTTTTTTTTTTTAAGCTTAACATTAGGAGCTGTTTTTTACATGGTTAATGTTTCATTAAATGGCACCTGCTGGTGCTACATTGATTGTTTTGGTCAATCACATATGTGCACTTATGTCTGGACTAATTACCACGCACCTACATCACTCCTCTGATCAGAGAAGGGACTTCACCTGCAGTAGGAAAAGACAGAAAAAAATGGAGCTCTAAAATGACATTGGTCCCTGTTCCTGCAGTGTAGGCATACAAAAAGTGGCTGCTACTTCCAGCAGATCCTACGACCTGAAAGTACTCATGTATTTTTACTTGCCCTTATTAGGCAAGTAAAACATGAGTACAGTCAGTACTTTGGCATCTTGCTCAGTAGCAATTGGGACACTGATTGTTTGTGGCTCCTCCTGCTGCTCTGAGCATGCTCACATCTTTCTAGAAACAAGTTTGGGGAACACAAAGAGTTTGAAACTTTAGGACAAAAAGAACAAAAATCAATGATAACAGAGACACTCAGCAGCTGCTGCAGCACTGAGGCCTCCAAAAGTATGTGGACACCCTGTACATGTCATGTGTTGCTATATCACAGGTATACTGTTCTCCTCGGTGTAGCTGTTCAGTGTTCTGGACTGATGAACGCAGGAGGAGTCCCAGCAGAGTTGCTGTCCTGTTCTGAACTCCTGACCAACATGAGGACTCAAGCGGTGAGGCTGCAGCCACAGCATGTTAACATTTTCAACACCTCAACAACTGAGCAGTGTTTGTTGATTCTGAGCGCGCTCAGTGAGCTTCCAGCCGAAGGCCACTGCTTTCATGGCCTCAGCTCCAGAAAATCCCCAGATCCAGCAGAGAGCTTCAGGTAGGACAGCGAGTCCCAGTGGAGGAAGACAAAAGGGGAAGGGCAAAGGCAGGAGAAAGATGAGAAGCAGGACGAGGAGCCTGAGAATGAGATGTTTGAAAGGAGGAGGGTGTGAGGAAGAGGGGGAGAAGGTGAGAAATATAAGAAGACATGCTGAAATGAAGAAAAGGCTTGAAAAGACTTGGATAATGATGATGGAGGAGTAGCACGAAATGGATGAAAAGCAAGAAAAAAGAAAGGAGACAGGAAAAGGAGACTCAAAGAGGTGAAATGAGATAGAAGGGGAAGAATGAGAAGAAGGAAAGATGCACCACGAAGAAGAGGAGATGGAGGAAGAGTCACTGAGGCATCCAGAAAGAGAAAAAGCTGGGTAATTATGATGACGAGGAAGGGGAATTTTAAAGTCACAGGAATAACAGAAGATGAGAAGTAGGAGGAAATGGAGAGTGATTATATATGAGAGGGAGGTGGAAAGAATGAAAATGGATATGACGGTGAAGGAGAAAGATAGGTGACAAAAGAGTAGGACATAACGAACCAGGAAGAGAAGTATGAGGAGGAGAAACAGGAGAGTGAAGTATAAAAGCAGTAGAACCTGGAAAAGATGGTGTAAATTTTATTATTTGGAAAAGGAGGAGAACAAGGAGGAGAAAAGGGAAGAATGAGTAGACGGGAAGAGGACAAAGACTTGGAAGGAGAGGGAATCAAAGGGGGAGAGTTTCCAGAGTTTGTTTCCCCTCTCGCAGCTCGTCTGCCAGCAGGAGGCGCTGGTCTCACCCTGGATCAGACCATCTGTTAGAGATTTGGCTGCTGACCCTGAAATTGAAACCCCACAGACACACACACACACACACACACACACACTCATAAATACACAAACAGGACCTCTGTTGCGGTTCATTTGCAGCGACAAGCATCATGAGATCTGAACATATGACGCCTGCGCGTCCGTGCATCTTTTCTTATCTACACCACTTATCCACATCAGTGTCGCAGCTGATCTGATTCATCTGTTAGTCACTGCAGTCATTCCCTGCATCATGCATTTGGACAGAGAGTACTGTCTCCTCCCATAAAGCTTCCGTAGTGCTTAATTGTTGTCTATGATTTATGTAAGAATTGCTCTAAATATCCCAAATCCTTACAGGTTTTCACCTTTGAAACAAACTGTAAATGTGTGGTGCTCACAAGAGATTATAAGACCACAACTGGTTTGCATCATTGCTCTTAACCAACCCATTATGTACAGTCCTGGCACCAGCACAAAGTTTGTTTGTCATGCACTGCTTTGTCACTTCAGCTTTTAGTTAGATTATTTTTTACATGTTTCTATTATATAGGGGAGAACAATCACAAGGATTTCATAAGTTTCAAAAACTTTTTCTGGCAAATTAATAAAAATGTAGTTTTGGGCCAAAACTTTTGGGCCTGACTGTAGAGGTGGCAGGACATATGGCACAGACTAACTGGAGGAAAATAAATCACCCTTTTAAGATCTGCCAATGCTATAAAAACTAGGTTTAGACACACACAAAAAAACCTAAAATTAAAAAAAAGTCATGTTACCCTAATCACCTTAACAAGGTCGCTACAATTAAAAAAGGGAGTTAAGATTTTAAAGTAGTTATCATACAAAGATAAAACTAAGTCTAATTTTTTTGCCGACCTAATTATCTGTCAACCCCAGCCTCCTTTCTCCTGACCGACTTTATGACTCTGTAACATTTCCTAACGTTCTCCTTTCCTCCCATTGTAACTACGGCCACTAGTGGGCACTGTCATGTGGATGGAAACGTTTTGGGGAATATGAAGTCGTCTCATGAGAATGATTTTTATTTTTAAAAAGTCATTGTGTTTCTGTATATGAGGAGGTTGCTCTTGTGTGGGTGTATTTTTAAAGGGTGATACTGGCTGCTGTACAACAGTCTATATATATATATATATTCAAACCAAGTTTAACTCTCCTGTCTGTGCATGCACACAAACACACAGTCTCTCTAGTGTCAGTACTGGTTAGCTGCAGGAACATCCGTCATGCTGCTGGCAGGCTGCAGCATCACTGAGGACTGGAGGTCAAAGGTCAGAGGTCAGGGTGGGAGGCAAGGACAGAGCCTAGGGCCTTAGACACACAGTTACATGTACACACACAAGGCGTTTGTCCCTGATGTTATGGTCACCTCCCCTGCAGCAGAACAGTGTTTCCTCCCCCAGAGGACCACAAAGTCAAAACTCAACAACCTTCCCTCTCTTTTCCTTTATTTGCCTCCTCTGTCCTTTCTTTCACTTCTCTCCTTACCTTTCATCTTGTTCTTTTTTATTTTACTCCTCTGTACATTTCAAGCATCGTGTTTCATTTCTTTTCTTATTTTCTTCTCCTTCTCACCTTCCTCCCTCCTTCCGTGTGTCTCTGTCCACGTCTTTATTTGGTTCATTCATAGCTGAGGCTCGTTAAGCTCGTTAGCTGCAATGTGTGGTCGAGCCACACTGACATCCTTCTCTTTCACACCACCAGTGTCTCCAGAGAGAGAAGGGAGAGCCGGGCATTCCACCACAGCTGTCCTGCCAGATGTGCTTCAGCTCTTTCTCTCTCTAGTCAGCTGGTCCTGTGTTCTGTAAGCGTCGGTTTGCATTGACAGCTGTCAGTGTTTGCTACGATGGACACTGTTTTATCTGTGTTATGAAGAAACACTGTAGGTGTGCATGCTTGTTGAGTTATTTATCATTTGGAAAAGGAGACAGAAATATCTATAATGTAGTATCACAGTATGTAAGATTGGCTGCAAATACATACAAATTATGGTTTGTATCTATCTCTGTGTACCACTGTTATCCATAAATGTTGGTACACTGTACTAGGTGTGATCATAAAGTTCTGCAACTCCACCCATAAAAATCATAACGATAACTGATTTAAGCCTGGCTGATCTCCCCTTCATGGTTGTCCCCTTGAGCAGTGCTGCGGTTCTTCCAGAGCTGCTGCGATTTTCAGATTGCTACTTTGGATTCTCCTGGCAACCAATTGCATTTATGCATCTGCAGTTCGCACTGGAGCTCTTCTTCACTCTCTCAAAGTCGACCTTTTGATTTGAATTTCATTTTGGGGAAAAGTATAAAGTTTAGCTTCTGGTAAGTGGGGCAGGAGGTAAGCCATGATAATGTTGTTGGTGTGTTTTCAGTGGGCTGTGGACCGATACCACAGTGCAGGAGGTTTGCCACACCTCAGGAATCTCTTAAATTTATACCAAACCAGCTTAATACAGCTGGCCTCTGCCGTTTTTATCAACACACAGGAAGAACAACTTTGTTGGAACTATTTTCACTGGTGGATTGATACAGTGCTCTAATGACTTTTTCTGTCGGTGATATGGATTATGGGAGAGGTGGTTGTAGGTAATGGTAGATCCCTCTTTGTAGGTTTGACGCTGGACAGTTGTGAGTTTTGGTGTTTTGTGATTTATTATTTTTTTTTAATAATATGAAAATGGAGGAAATGCTTCTCTGTGCTCAGGAACAGCTGACAGCTGTGTGTATGTATTTTATTTGTGTTTTGATTTGTATGTGTGTCTGTGGTGACATTCCTCAAGTAAAGGAAGTCATATGTCACCAGAGAAAATCATGAGAAAACAGAATGGTGTGAGTGTGTATTTGTTTTTGTGTGTGTACAGATATAAACATCTAAAGATGTGTGTGTCTGCACGTACATGTTCAGGTTCCTGTTTGATTCTGTATGTGTACCTCTGTGTGTGTGTGTGTGTGTGTGTGTGTGTGTGTGTGTGTGTGTGTGTGTGTGTGTGTGTGTGTGTGTGTGTGTGATGGCTTCAGGTAAAGAGAGGTTTCACCACAATGTGACTACAGCTGCTGCAGAGACAGAAGTTAATACCCAGGGCAGGGGACACAGGGGAGGGTGCGTGCGTGTGAAGGGCACTACAGCTGCGGCCCCTTCAGATGCACAGAGTAGAGGTGAATGGCATTCACACAGCGAAAGAAAGTGATCAAAAAAAAAAAATCCACACAACCGTATTTTTAAATTTAAACAGCTCTAAACTTCAAAACTGTCTTTATCTAGCTCTTTCTTATCCTATGAATATTTATCATAGACTGTATAAAAAAGATGGATGTAGCCACTGTGGTGTAACCCATTTCTTAGTGAAGTCCTGTTGTAAAGTTTTAACTTGAGCATTTTCACTATCATCATCTTGGTGTTTTAAATCAGATATGATGACCAGGGGGCGGCTTTGACTGGGTCATTGTACTCTTATATGGTAGGCCTGCCCTAAAGCATACCGTGCTTTATCCTCCTTTCTCACTCAAATATGGACCATCATTTGATTGAAACGATAACCTCAGTAAGAAAGTTTTTTTCAGGTCATAGATCAAGAGAGAGACTTTATAGACTTATATACATTAAGACTTCTTTTTGCAGAGGAGTCACCCCTGCTGGCTATTAGAAAGAATACAGATTTAAGACTGATTGGCTTTAACTGTCAGACCCAAAGCCAAAGTCATCTTGTATACAAAGTCTATGCTGTTTATCTAAATTGTTTTGTCTTTTTTATGTATTTTCTTATTAATACAACAAATAATGTCAGTGATGTTCCTGTTCCAACTCAGCACAATAGCTATAAGCCTCTAACACATGTAGACACAGCAAGCAGATATAACGATTTAGTCTATAATATGTAATAGATAATAAGGCATGAGAGGGTTAATATGATTCTCATTAATAATAATAATAATAATAATATATATATATATATATATGTGTGTGTGTGTGTGTGTGTATATATATATATATATATACAGTACTGTGCAAAAGTTTTAGGCAGGTGTGAAAAAATGCTGTAAACAAAGAATGCTTTCAGAAATATAAATAATGATTGGTTATTTCTATCAATTCACAAAATGCAGGACAACGACCCCAAACATACAGCCAAAGTCATTAAGAACTATCTTCAGCGTAAAGAAGAACAAGAAGTCCTGGAAGTGATGGTATGGCCCCCACAGAGCCCTGATCTCAACATCATCCAGTGTGTCTGGGATTACATGAAGAGACAGAAGGATGTGAGGAAGCCTACATCCACAGAAGATCTGTGGTTAGTTCTCCAAGATGTTTGGAAGAACCTACCAGCCAAGTTCCTTCAAAAAT
>VUQS01056778.1:0-13646 GCA_015108495.1 Heterochromis multidens | reverse complement strand
TTGAGATCTTTTAGCCTACTTCACTTTGTCAGACAGGTTCTGTTTAAGTGAGTTTGTGATTCAGCAGGTCTGGCAGTAATCAGGCCTGGGTGTGGCTAATGAAACTGAACTCAGCTTTCCAAAAAAATGTGGTTAATCACAGTTAATTCATGACTTAACAAGGGGGGCAATTACTTTTTCACACAGGGCAGGTAGGTTTGGATAGCTTTTTTCCCTTAATAAATGAAATCATCATTTAAAAACTGCATTTTGCATTTACTCAGGTTATCTTTGTCTAATATTAAAATTTGTTTGATGATCTGAAACATGTAAGTGTGACAAATATGCAAAAGAACTAAGAAATCAGGAAGGGGGCAAATACTTTTTCACACCACTGTAGTTTCCTCATGGGAAACTAATTTTGACACTTTGGTGCAGTTAAAGTGGTAACAGACCAAACCCCTACTCCAACACGTCTAATATGCTATTGCTTGCTACTGAAATAAAAATAAAATTGTTATCCTATTACTGGTCTCTGTTCCAGAAAGCAGGTTAGTGAAAAGTTAGTGAAAACTCTGAGATTTCTAACCCTGATATGAGAGAAACTCTGGGTTTTCTGTTCTGAGACTTAACTTAAACTTTGAGCCAGTAACCAGGGTAACAGATTCTGTGAAGCTAACCTACTAACTGGGAGTATTTCTTCAATAAACTGAGTTTCTCTGGCTCCTCCCCTCCTGCTGCGCCTGAGCTAGCTGTCACTGGTGACACTGGCTATCAAAGCTCATAGCAGAGTGAATTAATTTGCAGAAACTCAAATCCCACTTAGACGTTAGGTCATTATTTTTTGGACTTATGATATGACCTGTTTAATGATCAATCAGTCATCAGTGTAAGGACGGAGATGGCAATTACATCGCTGATTTGTTATCAGCTCACAATAAAATCCAATTGCTACAATAAGGCATCTCTCAGGTTGTCAGCCAGTTCCTCTGGAACATTTATGGTACATTACTGTAGCAAATAAAATAATCTGTATGATATGGGACTCTTACTGTAAATTGATTTATTATGAAATTATGAAATGAACTGCAACATTTTGCCACATTTAGTTCCAAAGTGTGGTTTTTCCTGTCACTTATTTGCTACTTTTACAGCAATATTTGCAAACATTTCACATCTAAGTCTAAATATTAAATCTATTTATATTAAATTTAAATCTAACTATGATAATATGAAGCCTTTTAAGCTATTCTTCAAAGGCTGTTTTTTTTTTTTTATTGTTGACCAAGTACAATGAGACTGTCACAAATAATTCTACTTATACACTGAATTTATGTATAAGCAGGCTACGGTCAAGGTTAAAAATGTTAACATGGATCACATATGTTTGTTTGTTTGCTAATGCTTTAATGTTATGTTTCTTTTTAACAGCATGGCAGCCAGGTAAATAAATACATGAATAAATAAATTTTATAATCAAACACAATAAAAAATGTACTCATTATTGAGCTGTGCATGAGGCTGACAATTCTGATAATGCTGTACAGCCCACAGTGGATGTATATGTTTGTTTGTTGGCTGGCCTCTGAAGCCTCTCAGAAACCACTTTTTCTATCGTTTGTTAATCTGAATTTGACGTTTGTTCAGCAACATTTAGGTGGAATATCTCATTTGTAGAACTGCCTTCCATGTTTTATTGCTATATTAATTTTGATGCAGTAGATTTAGATGCAGATATAGTCCCCGCCATTTTTTGGAGACTCACAGGTAACCTAAAAAAAACTATATTATGCTGCTAAAAAATGTTAAGTGCAATTGCTGCCAAGGATCATCATAGGATGGATTTTTAAAAAAACTTTTTCTTGAATAATACTACAATGGGAAATCACTTTTTTGTCAAATTAAATTCAGTTATCTTAAACAGATTAATGTAATAAATCCCAATGCATTTAAATGGACAAACGACACATTCAAATTATTCTTATTGACGTGCAGGCCTCACTCTGCTTGTGAACTCATGATGCAGTGTATTCACTGCTGCAGTAATCCAGCAATGTTTGTATGCTGCTTCACTTCTAGGAGACCAGATAGTCCATTATTTTGATTATTAAATACTCCAAAGTAAAATTATCTCACCCTTCATATAGATCAGAGGTCATTCTGAAGAGGTATGCAGGCTGTCTTCAGGACATTGAAATCTCCAGAACTCCATATAATCTCCTGAGCAGCTCAGATTATACTGGTGTCACTAAAGGATGTAATGTAGAGGTAAGTGGGTCCACAGTTTTTCAGTATTTGTAAACTTTTATGAAACTCAGATGACATTATAAAAGTAAGACTGTTTACTTGTATTAACCTTTGGTGTATTTGTTGAGTTTTTGCATTTTAAATGCCCATTTAGGGGCAGGGATTGAAAATTAGCTTAGGCTATGAATTCTGTGCTATGTGACACTGTTTAATGCTACATGATTGTTGACCCTCTAATTCAAGTATTGCATATGAAGATTTACCGCATATATATAGATGTGTGAATGTGTCAGGTGAGTCAATATGTACATATAATTAACATAATATCTAGTAAATAGGGAATCTGAAAAGGCATTAAAATCTGTTAATTGCATGACCTCCTTCCTGTTTTCTCTTCAGCTTTTTTCAATAGAGCATGTCACTTTCATTCTTCTTTGCCTTTCACTTGGTTGTTTCTTTATGTAGGAAAATGGTTTCCCCACAAAGAATAAAACAAAAATGCAAATGTTTAATCTGTAATACCTTTTCATATTCATGCTCCTCTCAGACACACAAACTATTTATGTATTAATCAGTGCTGTCATAAGAATATACACACTTCTTAAATTACTTTTTTATATTTTAGTCATTCAAGCCTATTATGCAAACACACACACACTTCTATAGATTCTGGTGTGGAGCTTTCAAAGCCACACAAGGTATTCACCATGACTAGTGCTATTCATACTTACAAAAAAATGTAGTCAAAGTGTATCAAGGCCCAGGGAGTGTTAAAGAGTGAAGGTCTTTCTATCGTTTTCTGTGTGTGGTGAGGTGACAGGGTCGGGATATAAATGATTAATTTAGATAAAGACTTGGTTTAAGTATAGTATAAAGTCAGATTAAGGTCAGATGTAGGCAAGTAGTGATAATACTAAAGTAATACTGTGTAAAACTGTGTAGGTATGTGAAAAAGAGAGGGAGAATTTCATTTTTACAACTACAGTAAAGAAAGGAAAGGTGGATGATCATGCACCTGAAAATTTTACTGAAACAGCATGCCTTTAAAATGTGTTGGTTTTCTTAGAAAATCTTGAATAAAAAATATCAGAAAGTCACATAAATTTGATCAACTACATTCAGGTTCGTGTATTTGTTTTCACTCTTCAAGCTTCTTTTTGACCTTTGCATTGTAGGTATCATGAACAGTGTTGAACTAAATCACTGATCTATCTATTGATGTACATAAATTTGTAAAAAAAGTGAAACAGTTTCTTCTTTGTTCACAGAACCTTTACACAGTCAGTTTCTCTAAGCCAGGATACATGGAGCTGGGTGGCCTGTCACTGGCAGTTGACACAGAGATCAGCCTTTCATTCAGCACTCTAGAAGACACTGGGACCATACTGCTGGCAGTAGGCGGAGCGTCACCAAATAGCCAGAAGGTTTTTTTGTGTTTCCGTCTGTTTTGCTCACTGAGTCACTTCAGTACAACATACTGTTTAAATGTGAGGTGTACTTTATTTTATGTGATCAATTTCCTTATTCTAAGGATGGGTTTCTCATGGGTGGGAAACTGTGTAATTTGGAGATGTAAAGTAGCTCAATTTAAGCATAAATACATTAATTAATTACTAATTTAAGTAACAACTTGAGTCTCTCTTTATTTTCCCCAGTTTACATTAATTTTTTTCCAGAAAATAGTTTGGAAAATTATTACAAAAGTATGAATCGACAAAATATTGTTATACCATAATAAATATACTAAAAAATGCAGACTAAATCAACTTAACTTGGCTTCTGTTGATGTAAATCATTACCATG
Source organism: Heterochromis multidens (assembly GCA_015108495.1). Taxonomy (NCBI): domain Eukaryota; kingdom Metazoa; phylum Chordata; class Actinopteri; order Cichliformes; family Cichlidae; genus Heterochromis; species Heterochromis multidens. The sequence continues at coordinate 9,617 of VUQS01056778.1, read as the reverse complement.
TAATGCATTACACAAAGGATATAGAAGAGCCACCTATCTGGAAAATAGGATAAGCATCTAGTGAAGATAATCTCCATAAGAATCTAATAAAACTGCAAGAATGTACAGTATTTCATATATAGATTTCTACATTTCTTAGTTTGAATAACCATTGTTTAAACATCTATTCAAGCCATTATCATGATTGAAGATCTAAAAATAATAGTTGTCCAGGATGTTATATGGCGTTCTGCTGGATATCTGTCAGCCATCCTTCATGGACATTTATGTAAGAGCAGCTTGTTTCCCAGACATTTTAAGTGGAAGTCTAGTGTTTCTAGTTATTGTACATAGAGTTGAAATTATGTGGAACCTCCAAGGTCACATAAATTGTCAATAAAACAAAACACATTTGCTTTTTTTAAAAGCAGTAATATGATGGGTATTTCTAAATTTGTAAGCAAGGGTCTGATTGGATCACCACTGACATGAAAACAAAGAGAGAAAAAAAAATTTCTGGCTGTGCACATAACAGATTTTGGCTAGGGCCCCAGCATGTTTGCTGGGTAGTGACAAAATTTGTAATGTCAACAGCATACCTAGTATTCGACAATTTTCTAATAATTTGTATTCTATTAAAAACTTTGTAATGGAAACTCAGCTTTTCCTTCTTAAGTTTCTATTAAACTTATCCTAAAGTGTTTGCACATCTGTCCTTTTTATGCCACAGTCACACTAGGGAAAACAGTGGTTAGAGACTGCAACACAACCAAAACTATTGTGACTGTGTGCAATGAACTTATGATCTTGTTGCCTTTGAAACGGTCGCTCTGAAGATGGGGACCAGGTCAGCGACCACTCGTAGTCAGTTGCCGTCTTCCAAGCAAGACTGCAAGTCTGCTTGGAAGACTCCAGCAGCAAAAAGAATCAATGCAATCGCTGGGCAACCTACTGATTTTTTTCTTTTTTCTTTTGTTCCTAGTTGCAAGTAAGTAATGGTATTTTTACTCTAGTGTGACTGAGCCATAAGGTAATATTAGAAAACTGAGCCCTTAATAGAAGAATCCATGTATAATAGCATTTTTCTGAAAATCTTTTCAATTCAGGCTCGCTCCACAAACCTGTTAAGGTCCAAGAGGAAAAGAAGAGAGTCAGGAGAGGTGGGTTCAACATGCACAGTTTGCACCCAAATGCTGCCTTCTTTCCCTAAGTGAATGACAGTTAGATAAGTGCATATTAATGAGATTTGCATTTTTTGGCAACTGAGCTAATGGGATTGTTGTTATCCAAAATACACACTCTCACTTATATACATCCATAGATGTGCAAAGACTCATACACCTTAGTAGCTGTTGCAGCTGTTCATTGTGTAGTGGTGATATTAGCTTTTAGCTGACTTTGCCAGTGCACCCATACAATCACACAAGCAACTTTTCTGTAAGTGAATTAAGTTTCCATGAGTGCATATTAATGAGATTTGACTGTTGGCAACGACACTGATTAGATTGTTTCACAGCTAAAAACACTTTTTCCATGCGCACACACGCACATGCACACACGCACAAACATACACACATTATACTCATACTGATACTGTCAACCCTAGCCAGTGCTAAATAAATAAATCCATTATTTTAACTCCCCTGAAAACACGATGGGCAGCATGTCATATTTGTAGCCATGTGTTTGTGCATGCACATGAATGGTAGTCTATATTCATGTTTGTATATGAGTGGGCACCTAAGGTTTTTGTGTCTTATCAGGTGTGAGGACGGTACACACACATGCAAAATTAAATGTGTGTCTGTGTTTATGTGTGTGAGAGAGGTAGAGAGGACAGAGGGTTACCTCTAGCTTATCCATCATCACTGGTTGTTGGGCACATAAATCTATTTTTACTAACTATGCTGGCAGGCACAGCGTTTGTGTGTATGTGTGCGCCTCTGTGCATGTGTGTGTGGAGAAAGGTTAAGCGAGGTTAAAAACACCATCAACTCAACTTGGCCCTGACTAATGGCTGTTTTAGAGAGGGACAGAGAGAGAAGGGGACAGGAGACAAAGGATGGAGGGATAGAGGAGAGAGATTTAGAGGTGAACGGAAGGATAGAGAAGTAAGAACAAAGCTGAAAAGAAAGGAAATGAGATGATAGGGAGGATAGTATGCTGCGGGAGAGAACAAAATTGAAAAGATGGAAAGAATTGGTAGCAAATAAAAATGAAAGGACAGACACAGAGGAGAGGTAAAAAGAAAAGGAAGTAGAAGAATAAGAACATCTGAGACGAAAAACAGTATTTAAAAAAAACAAAACTCAAAAACAAAGCAGACCAAGAAAGGAAGGGAGAAAGATCATCACCTGTATATAAAAGATGGAGACCACCATGATGTGACCCAATATTTGTAAAGTCTTGTTTGGAATTAGAGCTTTTTTTTGCCACTGGCCACCTTAGAATTTAAACTAACAGCCCTACAAAATTGTACTGTGGCAACCTGCCAGTCACAAGGTAGCTACACCCCAAATGATCACCTGATTTATTCTAAATGGGACTATAATATTATATTCAGTAATTTGATTGAGTAGTGATTGAGACTATAAACTCGCCATGAATGTGTGAACATTTTCTCATTGACTTTTTATACAGGCTGACTTTTTTGCAGCCAGAAGAGTTGCCCCATGCTGGCCATGACAAAGAATGCAGGTGGTTGTGCTATGGTATCATAGAAAAATGATCAGCAAAGGGGAGAGACATCCATGGTGGTAGATCTAAGAGTTGCTCACTCGTCGAAAACAACAGAGAGAATTTATGGGAAATCAAGACTGTCTTTCTTTATCTTTCTTTCTTTTCCATTGGATAATAGCAATTCTTACTCAAAAACATAAAGTCGAGACTGCTCTGAGATATCATGTTACTTTTTGTTTTCAATTAAGACATTAGATTGTCTCATTAAATGTGAGAAACATATTTAATAGGCTATTTGACCTGAAAGTCATGCACTACACAATTCTACCTGATGTAGCTTTGCAGTCTGGAGTGAAGATATGAAATGAGGAATTTAGAAAAGCATGTCATGTTGTGCATGAATGTCGTATATGTGTAAATTCTTGTAAATTAGGCTTCATGTTTGCAAGTCTCCATGTGCCTGTATGTGCATCTGCATGAATCTTAAGTGTATACATTTTTTTGTCTGAGTAAGTTCATCTGCTATAGTCTGGCTTTTTTTATGTGTCTCGTGTCTGCATCTGTACACCTGTATATGTGTGTGTGCGTGCATGCTTTTGTACCCATGTATGAGTGTGAGATGGCGCAGCGAGAGCCATGTTGTAGCTACATCTCAGTTCAATTTGTCCCCGACCTCAAATTGAAATTCCATTTTCAGGTGGTAAATTGTCTCCCACTTCGCCCTCTGGCACACAGTGAATTAAAATTCAAATTAGCCTGACCCTGCACCACTGCTCTCTAGCACCTCTCTGTCTGTCTCACTCTTTCTCTCTCTCTCCATCTCTATCGTGCTTGCTGTTTTGCTCTCTGCCCTCTCATCTCTTCCCCCTATTATCCTCTCCTCTCTGTTCCACTCATCTCTTGTTATCCTTTCCTCCCCACTCCCCCTGTCTTACTCTATTTTGCTTATTTCCCCCCAATTTCTCTCTATATACTATATATCTCCCCCTACTCACCTCCCCGTTCCTCCTTACCCTTTCTCTGCTCTAATCCTCGCTCTGTTTTTCCTCATTTTTTTTTCTGTCTGTTTCTTACCATGCCCTTTCTTTCCCCTTTTTCTCTGTGCAATGTGGATATAAAGTTAAAACCAAAGGGGTGTGTGTGTGTGTGTGTATTAGAAGCTGAAAAAAGACTGATTATGTTGACTTATCTTGTAAAATGATGCAGGTCGCAGCTAGCTTTTGCAGATCAGGTCAAACTATTGCTGCAAATGTCTAGAATGAACATCCACACTCAGCTCTTTGTGGGTTTTTTGTGTCCTTGTGTATGTTTTTTTTTGTTGTTTTATTGTTGTTGTTATTTTAGGCTCAATAAGGTTTTCTTGGTTACATAAAAGTGACAATGAAACAAACGCATCTCCAATTATGTTTTGTCATCTTCTACTCATCAAAATAAAGTTTCTGCTATTCTGATTTCCTCTTCTGCTATATTACTAATCTGCTGCTGCTTGAGTCAGCTTTTTAAGTGGTAAATGGGGCATATGGTATATGGATAGTGTAGTACTGAACTGAATATAGTGAATTAAAAAATAAACTCCATTTGCATTCACTTGTGCTGTTTCCTTTACCATGCTCTGTCTCCTAAGAGTAGTTTGAATGTTCATGTTGACCCTGTTAATGAAGTTTATCTCCAACTCCTGCAGCCCTACCTCTCAGTCATGCTCACCAGGGGTTCGCTGGAAGCCTTAGTGTTTACCGGCAGCCACAATCCGCGACGTGTCACCAGACGACCTGAACAAGGAACACTGAATGATGGAAGAGAGCACACACTCCGCATAGAGAGGCTAGCTGGCAGGTTAGTGTTTGTTTTGGTTTAGAAGTTTAAATCTATTTTAATGCTTCTTGCAGTCTTTCTATGGCTTTTGAAGACATTTTATTTTGTAGAGTGTAATCCATTTATTGCTTGTGGATTTGTCTCTCTTTTCCACCAGATCTTTTGCCATCCAGGTGGATGAGGAAGCAAGGATGCAGGGCATGCTTCCCAATGACCAGCCATTGAACTTGCAGCGCATCTTCCTTGGTGGTATTCCTGCAGAAGTAGAGCAGACCTCCAACAGAGCCAACATCCCATTTAGAGGATGCATATGGAACCTCATGGTCAATGCTGTGTATGTAAAACTTCTGCCAGATATAATTTCTAACAGACTTTTTTTTTTTCTACAAATGCATGTGATGTAGGCAAGATCTTCAGTTGAACAGTAAATTTTTTAAAGATAATGAACAGTAATTTATTGAAATGCTGCTTTAAAATAAATACAGTGTTCTAGTAAGCATTTCAGTATGACTTGTTTTTAAACTGACCATTAAAATTTTGATACACAGATAGTGTGATGTAGATCTGACACCTCAAAAGCCTCTGTGTTCTATCATGTTAAGGTCAGACATGGGTAAAAATACTAATTCACTACACAATAAATTGCTTTACATTATGTTTAAAATGGTCCCCTTAAACCTGCTTGATCCATACTCAAACACTGCACTAACTGTATTAATAATCACCATAGACATTATACACTGCTGGGTTAAAGAGTAGTTAATGTGATTGCAGCAGGTCATGATGGTGGTGGTGGTGATGATGATAAAGGCTCTCTTTCTGCCTGAACAGCAGTAATTGAACTGTCCAGCATCATAAACATGCTCATAACTCAGATTACACCACCTCATCTTTGTGTGTTTATGATTGCGCCTTTCCCCTCATTTCAGCCCTACCACCCCGACACTGTAACCTTTACTAAGCCTACATCTGCCTGCCTGTCTGTTAGTTTATCCACTGTCTGAAACGAGCTACTATAGCTCCTTTTCCCTTTAAGGACAGCCGCTCTTTAAGTAAAAAAAATCTTCTGATTGGCATGCAAACAAAAGACTTGGGTGGGGATACTGTGCTCACAGCCACATCACTCTGTGCCTGAGATGACCATATTAAGAATATCTGCTCTCACTGACGTTATTCAATTCAATTCCATTTTATTTTATATAGCGCCAAATCACAACAACAGTCGCCTCAAGGCACTTTATATTGTAAGGTAAAGACCCTACAATAATTAATATAATTTATATAATAAATTATATAGATACATGAGTAGGAAAAACTCTCTGAAACTGAACATTTAGAGCATTCTGAAGCATTTTGTTTCTTTTTCTGTATTGCATCTAAGGCAGGACCACTTTAGTCAAAGAAAATGTTATATCCATCTAAAGTAATGTTATGTTACAGAGCAGAGCAGGCATCAGTGACAAAAGATGTGAGGGGTGGTGTGTTGAAGTTGGTTGCAAAGTGCCTTGCAGAGAAAGCAGCAAGTGGAAGCAGGGTAAAGCTACTTAAAGAGTGTGCCCTATATGAAATGCACAGATACTTAGAGGGGTATCAGCTGAGTCATCAGTTTATGTGGGCTAACACCTAAATCAGCTGGCATCAGCTGATGTTTTGGGATTGTGGGCTGAACTTGATTTTGTGGCCTGCCTGAACTAACACTATACTCAACTTTTATTAGCCATAAAATCAGGCACATGCAAAGCCTGTTTACAGGTTTAGTAGCTCATCCGTTAGGAAAGATTCTTGTTTTTATTCACCAGCAGGGAATCCACCACATGTGACAGAGATGATAGTCAATTCAGCCTGATATTTCTTACTTGCAGATTTATTTTTATATGTAAAGTACTAAATTCATGTACTGTGTGAAGGAAATAAAATTAAGGCTTGAAATGATAAAGTATAAAAAACCTTGATGAGTACAGTTTTATTTAATTCTGTTTTTCCCATCATTTTTACATCTAACTGCCTGTTCCTCTCTCAGTTTGTCAGATTTCTCGCAGCCCGTTTCCTTTGAGAATGCTGAAATTGGTCAGTGCCCCAGCATCGCTCCACCGCCACCTCCACCTCCACCTCCTCTACCAGAAGAGGAGGAGCTGGAGAAGGGAAAAGAGGAGTCAGAGCCTTCAGCCCCCACCACACCACTTCCAGGTCCTCCTGCTGTAAGTGGCTAAGAGTAACATAGAAACATGCATGCCCTTAAACTAATAAAGGACTTTAAAGGTAATAATTACATTTTAATGACTATTGTTTTTGTTTAGTCAGCCTGTTTTAGGCTGTTGGCACATTTTCAAAATATACAAAAAGTCCAATATGTGCATGTGAGGCACACAGAATATAGTGCAGTAAAAAGACACGCATTCACCTGTGTCCAGGTGTCCTACAAGACTGTAATGTTATTTTTCTGACTGTTATTCAGAATATACTCTCACACCTTTCTCTGATGAAATGCAGCCATGGCCTGCCATGTTAGCTTAGCAATTCATCACACAGCAGTTGTACAGCCCATTAACTCTTTTTTATAGTCCCTTTAGCCTTGAGTCACTAAATGCCAGCCCTGGCAGCCTGTCATGCAGAGTGGAGCCATGGCACTATGCTAGGCTAACTGTGCATGCAATTAATGCTTTATGAGTGCAAAGGAGCCGAACACTCTGAGCTAACATTTAGCCACTATGCTAAGAAACTGTCAGGCAGTAAAGTCAGTCATTTTTATACTCTTAGCACTGAGTTAGGTGAGATATATTTCACATATATGGCTTACAGCAGGCATAGGTTATCAGTTACCCAGTTAGCTGCTAAACTACACCTCTTAAGGGACATTGATCTTCAAGCACACAGCCAAACTGCTCTGCCATCTTAGCTATAACTCTGGTTTGTTGCTTTATGGGCTGAGAATTAATCTGCTTTTATGATTTAGACTGCAGGCTGTTAGAAGCCATAGTTCTAAGTCCCCATCTATACGTTAACTGTTATTAGGTTTTTTTTGGTTTTTTTTATAAGTCATGTTTTGTTTGTTTGGTGCTTTGTTAACACTCTTGACTCCTTAAGAGATTTCTGTTAAGTTCACATCTTAGTGTAGTATACTGCAGATACTTTGGATCAGATAAATAGACTATATGTATCCCAAAATATGGATTATAGCAGCCAAATAAAAAGAAAACATTAAAAAAAAAGCTCTATATTAAAGAATAAAATAAAATAACCTTTCATCCTACAGCATTAGTCATTTTTGGATTTGCTTCAGTTCAAAAGTGGGTTTTGTCTTTGATCTTTATGAAATGCTAAACATGAAACTCTTGTTCAAACAAAATTCTTTGTGCCTTGGTTTTTACACATTTTGAGCTTTTTTAAATTATTTCAAAGCTATATTTATTTATGTTTAGATCTAGAAAACATTTTTCACAACCGTCAGTGTTGCCATTTTTGTCTTCTAATGGATACAACACTGTTAAGATATTGACATGTTTTCATTATCAAAGAACAGTTTTTAAAAATTGAACGGCACAATTTTGGCTATTAGCAAATTGTTTTCAAATCATTATGCAATGGAGCTCTGCACACAGGTTGTGACATGCATTTTTCATCAGCACTAAGAGGATATTGTCAAAGTGAAGAAGTAAACACAGGTTGAATCACAGTTGACAGAAAACAACACTCTCAGCATGTGCATGAATAAAAAGAAGAGGCTCCATAATGGCCATGGGCCTCAGTGAACCTCTGAAAAATATAACTCAGATTTTAATTTTAACATTTTTCTTTTTCTCCTGGCATTCTGATTGATAATGTGACAACTGCCTCTAATTAGCCTTTTAAATCACAGCTCATGGTTTCCTTCATTTACACTGTGCTGCAACATTAATAAAGCTAAACAGGCATTATTTTCAGCTGCAAGATAGGACTTTATATTTAAAAAAAAAACTCAAAATAGGCCTTGACTTATTCTTTTGTTAGAGGTAAGAAACTATGGTGAGAGTCTACCAAAGAATGGCAACAGTTGCTTTTTGGGTTCGTCATCAACACTGTCGCCACTAATCTGCTTTCTTCCAACTCTCCAACTGCTGACTTGCAGGAGGCCACGCCCCCTTCCCCACCTGCTGCTGCAACTCCTGCACCTGCTACTGTAGCACCACCCAGTGATAAACAGAATACCAGCTCAGATGCGGTACACACACACACACACACACACACACACACACACACACACAAACTCGCTGTTTCAGTAATGGTTTGCCATTATTAAGAATTTAATCGAAAAGCCAAATGTAACTGTTGTGTTAATCTATCTCTAAAGATTTTGTGACTTCCTCTGTGGCTTGCAAAGTCTAAACCTGTCCATTCATACTGAAAAAAATTGATGATGAATATATAATACAAATACATAATTTAATCGTTCTAAAAAAAATTTTTATTATTTTCTAAAAGAGCTAGTTAGCAGACACTATTCAAAGAGAGAGAAATGGAACAGCTGTTGGTGATTATTTTCAGACATAGATTTATTGGACTGGAGAGCATCTAAATGCCATGTATTTGATTGACTCAAAATAAATTAAATGTACAGTGCCTGTGTTCATTGTAGTCCGCAGCTGCAACCCCCACCCATGGTATCAGTCCTTCTTTGGTCTTAGATAGGCTAATGAGTTATCATCAAATTTACCCTAGGTTGTCTTCTATCTGTCTTCTACTTGAGGCCAGTCAGAGAAATCAAACTGACTAGAGCTCCTCAGTGCAAACATAGTCCTCAACTGGTGGTGACTGACCACCTCTGCCTGAGCAGCTGGGGGTCAAGTGCTTTGCTCAAGAGCCCTTAACATTAGGTACTGAGAGAAGAGAGAGGCTTACTTGTTTGATATTCTGATGGTGTGTCTGTTATAGTTAGGGATGCACCAATTTATTAGTCGAAATTAACCTTGTTGGCAAAAAAGATGACATTCACTGAGGGGAGTGTCCAGTGTTTATTTGTATGTGTCAAACTGCAGTGCACAGTTTGACACATATATATGTGTGTGTGTGTGTGTGTGTGTGTGTGTGTGTGTGTGTATATATATATATATATATATATATATATGTATATATATATATATATATATATAGGGTTTGTTTTGATCACTAGT
>VUQS01056777.1:0-16987 GCA_015108495.1 Heterochromis multidens | reverse complement strand
CCACGCGACATTGTAGAGGCGTGTCAACCAAGACAGCCCCACAACATCCAGAGCCTTCAGGAACTCAGGGCGAACCTCATCCACCCCAGGGGCTCTGCCACCAAGGAGTTGTTTAACTACCTCAGTGACCTCGCCCCCAGTGATGGGTGAGTCGTCCCCCTCATCCCCAGACTCTGCTTCCTCTACAGAAGACGTGTCAGTGGGATTAAGGAGGTCCTCGAAGTATTCCTTCCACCGCCTGACTATGTCCTCAGTTGAAGTCAGCAGCGCCCCACCCGCACTATATATCGTGCGAGTAGAGCACCGCTTTCCCCTCCTGAGTCGCCTGACGGTTTGCCAGAATCGCTTCGAGGCAGTCCGAAAGTCTTCGGTTATAATCGGTTATTATACAGTATGTCTAACAGGTCCATTAAAGGAAGAGCTTGACATTTTGGAAAATATGCTTAATCATTTTCTTTCTAAGCATTAGCTCAGAGGATCGCACTGCCATATTTGTCTGTCACATACAGTAGGGGAAATAATTATTTGATCCCCTTCTGAATTTTTAAGTTTGCTCACTTACAAAGAAATGAACGGTCTCTAATTTTTATGGTAGTTTTATTTTAATGGAGAGAGACAGAATATCAACTAAAAATCCAGAAAACATTACATAAAAGTTATAAATTGATTTCCATGCCATTGAGTGAAGTAAGTATTTGACCTCCAAGCAAAACATGACTTAGTAATTGGTGGAGAAACTCTTGTTAGCGAGCACAGCGGTAAGACATTTCTTGTAGTTCATCACCAGGTTTGCACACATCTCAGGAGGGATTTTGGCCCACTCCTCTTTACAGAAACTCTCTAAATCCTTTAGGTTTCTTAGCTGCAACTCGAAGCTTCAGCTCCCTCCACAGATTTTCGATAGGACTGAGGTCTGGAGACTGGCTAGGCCACTCATTGACCTTAATGTGCTTGTTCTTTAGCCACCCTTTTGTTGCCTTGAGGGTATGTTTTGGGTCATCGTCATGCTGGAAGACCCATTCATGACCCATCTTCAGTGTTCTGGCTGAGGGAAGGAGGTTCTCGTCCAAGATTTATGGTAAATGGTCCCGTCCATTAGCCAATGGGTGACGTCGTCTTGTACCCTTAGCAGAAACAGCCTCAGCCCCAAAGCATAATATTTCCACCTCTGTGCTTGACTGTGGGGATGGTGTTCTTTGGGTCAAACTCAGCATTTCTCTTCTCCAAACATGGTGGTTTAAATTGATGTCAAAGATTGTCAATTTTAGTTTCCTCTGACCACAGCATTTTCTCCCAAGCCTTCTCTGATTCATTTAGATTTCACTGGCAAACTTAAAACAGACCTGTACATGTGCCCTCTTGACCAGGGGGACCTTGCGGGCGCTGCAAGATTTCATTCCATTACAGCGTAGTGTGTTACCAATGGTGTTCTTGGTGACTGTGGTCCCAACTGCCTTCAGCTCATTAACAAGCTCCTCCTGTGTAGTTTTGGGCTGATCCACCACCTTTCTCAATATCATTCTCACCCCACGAGGCAAGATCTTGCATGGAGCTCCAGATACAAGGTGATTGATGGTCATTTTATATTTCTGATGGTCTTGTAGCCCATTCCAGCCTTGTGCAGGTCTACAGTCTTGTCCCTGATGTCCTTTCACAGCTCTTTGGTCTTGCCAATGTTTGTGGAGAAGTTGAAATGGAAGAAATGTCTGTGGACAGTTGTGCTTTATACACATAAGTTGAAATCAGGAGTATCTGTAATTGATTGATTGTAATGTGGCGCATAGCCAGAATTCTGGCTGGGTTGTAGGGGATCAAATACTGATTTCACTCAATGACATGGAAATCAATTTATAACTTTTATGTGATGTGTTTTTTCTAGATTTTTGGTTGATATTCTGTCTCTCTCCATTAAAATGAAAGTACCATGGAAATTAGACTGTTCATTTCTTTGTAAGTGAGCAAACTTGTAAATTCAGCAGGGGATCAAATCATTATTTCCCCCACTTTAAAGCTACAACCATGAAACAGTTAACTTAACTAATCAGGTTGTGTGCTAAAAATGGCTCCAGTTGCAAACTGAATGACAGATGTGGCAGTGGTATGGACAATTTCATCAGACTCTCAGCATTTCCCAAAATGTCAGACTGTTCCTTTGATAGGTAGCATTACTCTTGTGGGAATGCTACATAATGATTAAGGAATACAGAAGTGATATCTGTGGTTATAAATAAAAAACAATGGTCTTGTTTCACATTGCTTTAGTGTCATGCATGTGTATTACTGTATATGTGTTTGTGTGTCATACATTTTTCCTTGTTATTTACAAATTCCCAAGGAGGAAATAGACATATATGCAGCAATTAATTAACAGACTGTATATCACAGTCTTATGTTAAGGTTAACTATAGTCATTGTACACTAGTTTGATACACCAAGCAGCAGATATCGCTCTATTTTTGTCACATTATGTCTTTAACTGTATTCTTTTTACATGGAATAAAATTAGGGAAAACTGAAATTATGGTTGAAGAGCTCGTTCTTACTGTAACTGACTGATGTGGTCGAGTTTCAAAGTCGCCTTCAGAATTACAATACATATGCTATCCATAGAACAAGCCTCAATATATCTGTCCATCAAAAAGTTCACTGACAGCATGAGGAGAGATGGTGCTCGCCTTTGATTCTAATGCTAACAGCATAATTTATGTAAGATGTTTGAATGGCTTTTTGAGTAAGAATAGATTAAAGGAAGTTTCATGTTTGAGGAGCCAAAAAAAAGTGCCTGCAAAGCAGTGTTTTTAAAACTCCTGGGGCTGCAAGAGGGTTGATGAATGAGCCGGGTGCAAACAGTGATTAGCTCGAGCCATTTCTCGCACTAACAATACAGTTTGCCAATCACACCTATCCCTTGAGTTTTTCTCTTTTCTGTAAATATGAAAGACCTTGTCCTGACAGTGACTTCAAACGTGGCAGCAGCGGGCCCCATACCAGGCCATGGTGACTCCTTCAGCCCTTCCTCTCCACACATCAAACCTCAGCTGACAAAAGCAGCTCTAGGTGGCATAATGAGACGCACTGCTCCTTTCAACTATGTGTGAAGTGTGACATTCTCCGTCTTCTTGTATCGTGTGTTGACACTGCAGCCTGTGTGTGAGGAGCTGACCGGATGGTACAGAGAGCCTTCCACCTTTTAGACCCTAGCTGCTGAGTGCCGCATCATAGATCTGCAAGTTCCTTAGGTCAACAGCCAGGGTTGTGTACACACGCACACGCCTGACACAAAAGGAGAGGAGATCTGTTTTGGTGTGGCCCTCCCCACTTCAGCTTCCTCAAGATTGTTTCATGTACGTCCAGAGGAAGGTCTGCAGACTAAAACATCAACTGATAACTCAGTTTTTACAAAGCCTTTCAGAGGAGGCGGTACTGGTGAACTGTAAAACAGTTTTAAGTCTACATTTCATGCACATGTGCACCGTATCAAATAGAAGATTCTGGAAGGCATGCTCCTGTCTTGTGACTGACTCTCCGGTATTTTTTGGAGGCGATGAAGGCCATTATTGGTGGATTAACAGAAACAAAGATGGTAGGGGTGTGCTCACAGTGTCTGAACATGCTGCCCTCATTCTCCCTCAGCTCTATCCCATATATTACTTTCCACTGGCCAGCAGATAAGATCCACTGGAGAAACAGATGCTCTGCAATCATGAACTGCACTTCTCATGTGACTACAATGCTAGAGCCAAAAGTACTGAGCAAGTTTAGTAAGCTGCAACAGCCCTGCATGCTTCCATCCAGGAGGGAAACCTGGGCTCTGGATCCAACTACATAAAGCAGCAACATGTCACAGCACAGCCAAAAAAACAAGGACTGGTTTCTGCTCCCTAGAGGAACCCGCACAACAGCGGCATTCATATCCATCCAACATTAATCCCAATTCATAGCATAATACATTTTGACAGGTGGATTGATAATCTAACATGTCTTCTTTTTTCATTATTATTATTCTGTTCCTCTCACTTTTCAAATAGTTTACTTTAAGCCCGAGGGTGTGAGCCATCCTGTTTTCTATGGCTGCCGAATTACCTCAGAGCGCGCATTGCCTAGCTCGCTGCCAGAGAGGGAGGCGAGTATTGTTTTCATGACAGAGATCAATGGGTGGGTGAATGTGCTTTAATTCTGCAGGAGCTCCTCTCCCAGGCTAATAAATGCAAGCCTCCCCGCTGACTGAGCTGTCGTGCTGAGCCCAGCGGGGGTCAGCCTTTTTGTGTTCCTGTGCCCAAATTATGGAACCATCAATACACTCCCTGGAACCAGTCAATAGAAACCCGCTTTGTGGCCGAGGGGAGACCAACTTCAAGGCTGATAAAAAAAAAAAAGAATGAAAAAAAACTAAGCTCTGACACATTTAAATAAGATAGGGATGAGAACTTGATATGTTATACTTTTAAAATTTTGGAATCACTTGTGCAACAGTTAATGGATTCATTCAGCTAAACCTGTTTGCATGCTAAACATTTTCTTAACAGTTGTTTACATGCTGCAAGTTCTTTAGTCTTCTGAGGCGGGCAGTTCACTCTGTCCATTAGAATCATTTTAGTTGTTTTTCTGCAGATCTGTGTGGGAGTAGCTAAGACTTAATTGTTTCTAAAAACTCGTGGCTTTTTAAAGTTCTCTAAATTTTACGACCACAATTAAAATTTCTTTCAATGCTTTTCAGGATCTGTGAAACACGACTCCTCAACACATGTGCGCACAAAAAAACTACACTGCTGTTTCCTGAACCAGAGGTTGTGACACACTTTTTCTCGACAACGAATAGGCAATGAAATCTGTTGTCATGCATGAGTGTGTTTCCATACTGCCTTACTGCTGCTTGTAGCATCAAGTGAATTATTAAGTATCTAGCTTCAAAAAGCTTGTAAAACTCTGTCCTCTTCCAAATCTGAAACTTTTTTCTTCCCTTCTCCCTTTTTCTCTCCTTCTCTTATTTTTGTCAGCTTCTCAAACATCAAGTTGTCTCCGGGTTTTGAAACGGGTTGAAAAATAAGAGTTTCCCCAGCTTGCAAGCGCATTCAAAGGGCGCGTTCTTCAGATGTGCCACCTTGCAGCGTGGTGGTGGCTGTGCAGGAACAGGATCATTCAGATATGCTAATGGATCAGCGGGGTAGCTCCAAGCGCGGCTTACCCCGCTTTAAAAGACAGCTGCCTTCTCCCTTTCTTTTCATGCCCTATTCTCAGCCTGCCTCTCTCTTTCCCACTCTACATTGATAGCAGGTTGAAATTTAATAACCATTAAATTTCGACTAATTAGACAGATAGAGCAATTAGCTGGGTGCATGTAAATCCAGGTTGGGAAATATGTTGGACAAAGAGAGTTCAGATGATGAGTTTGGCCAGTCGCTGAACGCAGCTGAGGTTAGAGTCGGCACAGTGTAGGCTAATGATATCATGCTCAATGCAGAGAGCTGCAGATAATAGAGCAAGTGCCCAGTGGCCCTCCCCTTGGTAAAGTGGCCCTCTGTGTCAGTGCATGTGTATTAGCTGTTGGCTCTGCCGCCATCCCACACTCTTCTGGGCTATCTATTCTCTCCAGCCAGAGTCATGCTGCGCAGGAATCCTGGGTGATTGGGTTTCTTTCAGGGGCCTTATAGTCAGTCATAAATCGGAGGGGATCCTGCCCGGCCCCTCTCTCTCGCCCCTAACCCTGGCTCCAGCTGGCAGGGGACGATTGTTGGAGAGCCGAGGTCATTGGAGGGTCGCTCTCTGTGGCGCTTCTTAACTCCCCTTGCCTATTTTTTTGTACCCCTCCTCGCCACTATTTTCCCCCCTTTTCTCTGTGTCTCCCAGCTGAGGTTGCTAGGGTTTGGTATTTGCTTTTTAAGACCATGTTGTAATTACAGAGGAGCTCTACTCCCCTTTGCCGCTTCTGGCTCACTCGTCTCTTTTTTTTATCACTGCTGATTGGTGGTAAGGAGCTATACTGGGGCCATCTCACCCCTCCACAACAGGCTTTTGTACTGTCTCTCCCCCTGAACACACACAGAAGTGATTCATTCACATCTTCTAACCTTCACCAAAGCAGAAAAAGAGGGTGGCATCCTCCCTCCAGTCAGACAGCAAGCAAAGGTGCGGAGCTCGGAGTCACCTACAGAGAGGAAATGGGTACAAAATTTTGTCAGCATTTGCATGCAGTTGTTTCAATACAAACTCAGGAATTTTTTTTTTTGATAAGACTGCAACTGTAGCATGTCAGTAAAACTTCTCAAGTTGGTCAACAAATCAGGGTGTCACAGGTTCAGGTCACGCTTCTTTCCGGCATAAGCCAATGGCTGCTCGCTGTTTTAGGAGGAAGAGTCTGTTTGCTGTTTTAGCAACACTGCACCACAGAGAACATCAGACACAGCCCTGAACTGTCTTTCTGTGGGATTGCACCCCTCCGCCAACATCTGGGACCATAAACCAAGATCAAAAAGTGACAGCGAAAACAATACCTCAGTGACAGCAAACAATCATAAAGTACCATTGGACAAGACGTGGAGGAGGAGCCGTCTTAAACTGCAGTTTGGCAAGGGGGAAAGGTTTTCACAATCAAGACAAGAGCAGTCATTAAATTATCTGGGTGCTCTAGCGCTGTCTTGAACTTAATTTGTAATATAAGAAAAGAATCCCAAAAAGCTGAATCTGTTCATCTGGACGTAGCGTAACGCTACGTCCAGATGAACTTTACCAAGGGGAGGGCCACTGGGCATTTGCTCTATTATCTGCAGCTCTCTGCATTGAGCATGATATAATTAGCCTACACTGTGCCGACTCTTTTACCTGGATTATTGAGCATGCATCAAGAGATAAGAAAAGAAGGCTAGGGTTATTTCCAACCAAAACCCTGCAAACTGCATAATAATACAGGAACAAGGGCTACCATTTACAACATTTAGTCCAGCTGCCGTACAAACTTGCCTGGTATAGAGGCCTGAGATGCAGCAGCTAATCATAAATATGCTGTACGAATAACTCATTAAAATACAGGCTGTAACTAAATGATTATCTCCGCATCACAAATCCTTTAGAGTGAGTGAAGCATTTGATGCTATGCAGAGGCTTGTCTTTCCCCTAACACACTTCAAAGCAAACGGAACCAAAATATCACAAAAATGTGTACAGTGTATAGCTACAGAAGCATGGCTTGTCTTTCATGTGAATGGAAAAGTGCCACAAACTAAGCATTGCTGCCTATGAAATAGGATACAGGCTTGGAAAAGCTATTGTTCTATTTCAGTTTGCTTGAATCTCCTCTGTTGTTTGCTGACTCGCTGCTTCACCATTCTGACTTCTGACAAACAGCATCTGCACCAGGGACGCCACTTCCTCCCACGAGGCAGATGGGAACAAACCCAGGATAATCACTTCAAAAAAAAAACCAGGACGCCATTAATTGTTTGCCCCATCATTTGAAGTATGTCCCTTGGTACTCAACGAGAATTTTATTAATCATTTTAGTGGTTTGACTTATTGGGTGCCAGTGAGCGGAGATGAATCATCTGGCAAGGAACAAATCACTGGTTGAAGCCCACATTATTCTGCATAAGCCAGACCTATTCATAACTACAGACAGTGAATCCGTAGTGGACACCACTGTTGCATGTGACTATGAAGGGTAAAGCCAGGCCAGAGCTCCTGGGCTATGTTCAAGAAACCTAATTCACAATCATACTGAAATTCTAACAACTTCCAGCTGTTGAACATAAGAATAATATGTAAAATGGTTTACTCTTTATTTCTAGATATAGGCCAGACAGTTGTACAGTAGTTGCTTGATTTTCAGTGGACTTCAACAAACGTCACTTCCCAATAAGCCTAGACCACTGTAGCTTAAATATTACCAGCTTGACAAAATAGACATGTCTGTGGGCAGTTGGAGGGGCTGAAGCTTGTTCAGACATGTCTGAATGGACAAGGTGGCATTAGAAGAAAGCACAAGTCGATATCACAAGCAGTTTTCCATTCAAAAGTAGTGCAAACTTCCAGAAAATGAACAAAAAATTACGTAAAAAACAATGTTGAATATGTGAATTATATAAAAAAGGGATACTTGTTATGCAGATATTCATGAGGGATTGCATTGATTTAAAGAAGAAGAGGCTAAAGCAGGGATTATACTTTCCACGTCCACAAGTCTGCTAGGGTCCGCTCGTGTCCCAGTGACGTAAATTTCATCATCAGACGGTTAGCACGAGGGTCCGTGTGGACATCCGCATGCCTGCCTGTTTTTTGTGACCGTGGGGACTCGTTCGTGGAGAATTTACATTACAATGCACCAACTACGTGTGCACCCAGGCAGCAGACTCCAAGCGGGCTTCAAAAAAGTGTAACAGGAATGACTACTCGGCCGGCGGGTCTCCGGCTGTCTGTGTCCTGGTCCACAACAGAGTATAATCCAGGCTTTACCCAGAGGTCTTTAACACTCTCTACTTTTTGTGAACATGTCTTCAAGGTAAATCAATACAAGAAAATGTACTTCAGGATGCCAACAATATTTCTGAGTTAAAGCAACAGTATCATGTATCACATCTCACAACAGACTGCACTAAGGAGTAACATTTGTCCAAGCTATCATGAACACATATCAGATGTCAACACTGAGCTGAATGTCAACAGGCTCACACCTCCAGACAACAGAGCAAACAATTACGGAGTCAGCGTCTGTGCTGAACTGAGGATTTCCTCCCTGTGTTGTCAGAGCTGTCTGCTTTGGCGTTGTTACAGCACGAGTTTAACAGCCTGGCTGTGGCCAGATCACAAGGGCTGTAACTCCTGGATGAAAGGGCTTTGCCAAAAGGTGCTAATGGAAACGTCCTGAACCTGAAACCCTAGCCTCTCTGTCAAAACCACAGAGTGGAAGGGGGTGAGAGAGCGAGGTCTGAAATCTAGAGAGGCTGCGGTTGTTTGTCCAAAGTGAGAGGGTCATGGTGGTGACAGCGTCTTCTTCTTTACAGTTGTTGCTTGAGGATGGAGGACAAGGGTGTCAGTCATCACAAGAAAGAGGACTTGCGGGGTTGAGGAGTGAGGATACCAACCAGTTTGTTTCAGCACCCAAAGGACAAGAGGCCAGCTGAGCAGGTGTTGTCTTTCATTCTGTCTGACCCGAACCATCGGCTGTCAACTTGTTCGACAGCTAACAGTCTGCTTACGCCGAAGACAGACTGTCAACAGTACTTGACACTTAAGACAGCACTTAAGGCACGAAAGTTTTGTTTAGCCTCCTTTTGGCCTCCCTCTCATGCGATTGAAGGTGCGCATCTCTCAACATCTCTAGTGAAGATGAAACAGAATAATAATTGCACGCACCCATTAAAACGACCTCTGTTCTTCTTGTGAGTTTCACACACAGACTTCATTGTTGAAAGAAAGAAGTTCAGTGGGTTGTTACATTAGGAACAGAAGGCTGAAGTTAAAACATGCACAGAAACGGATAACAATTTTGTCAAATTACAACTAGATAGGTTTGTCAAGATCCAATTAGGATTTAAGAGGTGTTGAGATCAAACACAAAGCAGACACAAAGAAAACTTTAGAGCCTTTGTGTTACACACACAGACTGGCTCTGGAGGATACAAACCCAAGCTAAAACTAGTACATATCAAAGTGACGTGCAAATATTTCAGCTTCACTTTAAAAAAAATATAACGTATTTTTTGATATAAAAAAGAATTTCAAGCTGCAAGGTCATACAAAACTTAAATCATCTGCATTTAGAGTTTTAAAAAAAATGTACCAGAAAATCAAACTTGTCTCATGATTCAACAAAGAGACAGTCCTACATCAGTTCTGCTGGCTTTTATTCTTCTGCTGGGGAATGGTGGTAAAACTATTTTCACTAGCTGCACTATAATTGTCACTACAGTCAGACTGAATGATCTGATTCAAGAATCTGATTAAAATTCATTAAATGCCATGTAATTAGTTTGAAATCAAGTGTATAGTCATCACCTTCTGAACTTAAAATCATGAGTTTAGTTGACTAAATGTCCTAAGATCTGTTGACTTAAGTCCATCTCAGATTTTCTTAAACCAAAGTAGTTTTTGCCAAGCTTAGCATAAAGATGGAAAATGAGACAATGGCATGGCTATATCCAAAAGTAAAAGCTTACCTCTAAAGCTTACTACTTACTAAGTCACATTTTCTTCTTCTTAGGTGTCGTGTGTCATGCTGTCTTTTAGCCGTGCAGTGATGCCATAGTGTTTTGCTAATATAGTCTTGTCTATAGCTTTATATTCACTACACAGATATGAGTCTGTCATTTGAGGCTTGACAGCTAAGCAAATTAATTCAAACTCTGTACAGTCACAATAAATGTAACAAAACACTGACTGCAAGAGAGGGTGTCCCAGGTGTGATGTAATGACTTCAGCTTTCTGTGGTGCTAATTTAGTAAGTTGTTTAGGGAACATTCCAGTCATTTTTCTCCAAAAATAGTCTGAATAAAGATTTAGACAGAAATGATAAATTCTTCTGAGCCGAGTTACCATGTTTGTAATAAAATAGTTTGTGTAAATGGAACAAAAACAAAACAAAAAAACAAAACAATGACTTGCAAAGGAAAAGGACCTGCTTCAAGCTGTGAATGAGTGCTCTTTGCTCTTAGTACTGATCTTAAGAGCTCACACCTGGCCTGGGTCAGTCACATCCAATCTGGTAATTTTACTACAGCCACCTCTAAACATTGAGTCTGCTATTTTTCCCCCTCAAGTCACTAGCTTCTTATCACAGCCAGTAACACTCCTTTCAAATGCTGTTCTAAAGCCTAAGTCGACATCCTTTTCCATAACAAGAAGAAGCAACGGCCTTGTTTGTAGGACCTATGAAGCATAAAGAAGAATGTGTGCATTTGCACGTGTGTGTGTGAAAGACAACGATGAATGCATATAGTTTCATGCGTTGTTTAATCATAGGAAAAACAAGCGTCCCCCAAGATGCCATCTACCATACTTTGGAGATAAAAACTGAAGCATATCAAACAGGATGTATAAAACTTGCATGTCAAACAGCTCCAAACAGGACGACTTTTAACCAAATGTCGCAGTGGCTTCTTTTTTGACAGAACTAGATATATCACAGGTTCCCCGGTCGATCACTCCGGAGGCACTGAGACAGTGATGTGAAATGAAATCACTTGGTATTAAGTTTGATAATAATGTCTGGGACATCTCTTGAACACCACACACGTAAAAGTTAAACAGCCATTGCACTTGCTCAGAGTGGAAAAGGGAATAAAGCCCAGAGGCACATTCCATAACTGGGTTACCAACAGCTGTCACAAGAGCTGAAATGTGTGAAAACAAGACATTTTTACTGCTTTTATAATTCAGTTTCTGGATCATTTCACCACATTCCACACTATGCATTTAAATTCACTTCATAGCACTGCTTCTTTTGTTATATTTTATTTTCAGGTTACAGAAATCGTTGCCCTGCTTTTTATCTGCGTATATTTGTAATGCTATGACCTTTAAACCTAAGAGGATATACCATCAGAGGGGTAAATTTTCCCCCAAAATATGGATCATGAGCTTTATCACGCTGCAACGTCTATATTCAGGGAAAGGAGACTGACAGGTTATTTAGTGCTGTTTTGATATTTGAGCCTGAGGAATGCCTACAGATACAGTGATCCCTCTGTCTGAGAAGGAAGCTTCATAGATGAGGTAAGACTGCTTACAGCTATGAAACAAAATCTGAAACAGATTAAAAGACATTTTCCTCAGCTTGATTCATGTTTCTTTCAGCTCGCCCAGGTGTTACAACTCAAAACAGAGAGGTGCAGACAGCAGGAAGGATGTGCATATACACTCATGCATATGTTTGGAAGAAATGCAAAACATTTTTTTTTTCTTTTTGTCAGTGCTGTGAAAGCTGCAGTGTCAACATTTTGACTTTCTAACATCTTTGCTACATTGCTTCATGTAGTCTCTGCAGACATCTAACGAGGAGAATTACATCAGAATGGGAATGGTCTTATAGTGTCTGTAAATGACAGACTGTACATTGCTGACTTTTTTTTAGCATTTTGGCTGATTTTTTTATTTTTTATTTTTATTTAAGAAAAATGCTGCAACCACAGTGACGTCCCCTGTTACTTTTGGACTTTGCTTTTTGAAGCATCAACATTAGCATTCTGGCATTCTGTTAGATTTTGGGAGCCAGGATTAAAGGGCAGAGTACTAAGTTATCAGTTAATGCTAGCAAGCTTGAATAGCAAGCTGCATCCCTAAACTTTTGAGATGAACAGATATATATACCTGCTAATTAGTACTAACTAACAGACTACAATAATAAGAGAACTGAAGTCATCAAAAGTGAAACACAAACATCTTGGATGGGCTATTAAAATGCTTGAAAAGGGCTAAAAGCTCAAACACAGCAGAGAGATCCAGTTCAGTGATTCCAGTTAAAGGATGGGAGGCCTAACAGATGCTTATCAGGTACAGCTACCTGTATCAGGACACCTGTCAATAAAAGTGGCCATGCCTCTGACTCCAGCATCCACGTGGATGACTTGGATGAAAAAAAAAATCATATGTCCTACATATTGGGGGAAACTATCCATAGAGGCAGTTCTTGCAATTCCATGTTGGCTGCTTTCTCTATGCAGAAGTGACCGTGTGTGGACCAGAGAGTGGAGTGGAGTTCTTCAACAAACACTAGCTTGGTTAACAACTTGTCTCTAGGCTACCTGGATGTATCGCACAGTCATCAGATATCTGATAACTAGCCCTAAGTAACATCCATCCATCTATTTTCTTAACTGCTTATCCAATTCAGGGACACGGGTCATAAGAGCTAGGGCGAAAGTTGGTATACACCCTGGACAGGTCGTCCTAAGTAACCTACAAATTAAATACTAGAATTTCACTCACCAAAACTAGAGCACGGACTCCTTGGACAGGCTGTTAGTACTACTAGCCGCAACCAGTGTTATTTGTGAGATAATTGCTTTAAAAAGCATCAATAGGCTGTAAAACTTTGTGAAAGGAGTTCGATACAAGTCGATGAGTGAGTGAAGCTCACTTCTCTCCAATGACAGCAATACTGAGGTGAGCTGCAGAAGATATCCTGAACTTTTCAGTCGGTAAGCACTGCTGTTTTTGCTGCTGTTAGCTGTTGTTAGCCAGCGTGAAACTTTCTTTGAAGGGGATCTAACATGTTGGACTCAGACACTTAGTGAATACACTCTCATACTATGCGAGAATCTGCTGACAATAAGTAACTGCGACAATATCAGGAATAAATAAAGTTTATGCAGGTTTTCATGTGTTAGAGACCTGACTTCAGTTCAGGAGATGAGGATTAAGGTGAGGAGGAAGAAGATGACGTTTTATCAAGATGCTGGTCAAGTTATCTCTTTCCTTCGCATTTTCGCTTCTTTGGTGAAGAGAACCCCTTCTCAGATAAGAAAACATAGGTATGATCCTTCATATCTTGAGTCTGAAGGTGCAGACACAAATTAAAATTTGCCTCCACAGCATGTAAGTGCCTGAAAGTTTATTTCTCCCCACCTTTGGCTTATTATGTATGTGGCCGGTCTCTAGCCACATACATAAAATGCGATTAGCCAAAACGGCGATGTCCATCTCAACCACTGTATTCAAGATGGCGGCGCAACATGGTAGCTTACACACATCGGCGCCCGCTCCTATGTATTATTAATGGATGAATTCTAAGTTTGTTAGAACGCATCAATTTGTTGGAAGACATAATTACACACTAATCAATATGTATTTATGAGTACAGCATTCTTTTTTCTATTAAGTAACCTCAAAAAATTACCTACTGTAACTTAAATGCAATTTAAACAGGTGAGCTGTATGAATGTTAACCCCCTGTAAACATATTCATTTGTGGTGTAAAATTTGGCAACAAGGGGATAAATAGGGATTGATTTTTGTGCCACCCTCAAGTGGCTGTTCAGGAAACTGCAGTTGTTGGCACTTCCGCATTGGCTTCATTTTTCAGCCCTGGAGGTTGCTGCTTGCTACAGACACTGATTGTTCCAGCTTGTCTTCATACCTGCTCAGGTTTCACTGCAAGGCTTGTCAATCCCTCCCCAGGACTTCAAACACAGCACTGAATCTTTCACCTGCACCCTCACTCATCCCTTCACACCTTGCAGCAGAGAGATGGTAAATTGCCCATAATTACTTTGGTTTGAGCCTAACAAAGACATTTTGTTTGCTGTTGTATTATTATTGGAACGTTACATTCAAACCAGCTCTCTCTAATTAAAGCTGACATCTTTCCAATGCGTAGATACCTGCTGTGTGGCACGAAGAAAACTTCAGCTGTGCCTGACTTTTTTTGTGCTAGCACTGAACATGAAAGCAAATAGAAATAGCCAGAGAAACGTCTGCGAAAGACACTCTTCAGTGTTCTTGCAAATCTAAATAAACTTTAGAGAAAAAGACTCCACATGTGGTTCCTTAAAAAAGAAGAGGCCCATGCACCAGATGAAAAGACAATGACAAAACTTTGCTCTACACGCCTTCTTCTGGCAAGAGAATCACAGCTAATAACAGCACAAGACAAATTCCATTCCTATGCTCGCTCTTCATGCCTCTTGCTATTAGACGCTCTCATTATTTTTCCCTTTGTCTTAATGCAAAGTGAAAACAGATTTGGATAGCAATGAAAAGTTGCTCAGTCACTTAGATCTCACGCACTCTGTGAAGTCCATTTATCCCTGATCATTATGACAGTGTTTTTCTGTCTGTATCGATAGTCATTTCCTTTCTCCCTGCAGCAGCCTTAGAGTCTCCAATGCTGGCGCTGAGCACAGCACAGCCAGCACAGTCCCACGGAGTGCAAGCAAAGGAGGAAATCAATAGAGAAAATATCGCTGCAGGCTCACACATTTTTATCTTGCTTTGAACGAGTCAGCTTTAATTTTGCTTTGATCTCAATTTGCTGCTTTTGGGATAGCTTGGCTGCACATTGAACCAGGAGGAATAAGCTTCCACCAGGGCTTTCTTACAAAAGACCCTTTCAACTGAGGCCTTTATTTTGCCTATATGCGTCAGTGTCCATTACTGGTTTACAAGGAATAGAGATACAAGGAATCAAAACAACTAATACTGGAGGACTCGGACACACTGGTGCACATCTTGTGCAGACCGTTCGCCAAGTGAATTTTATCTATTCTAGTCAGGGAGGATTTACAGCCAAGCAGAGCAAATGCCGGACAATGTTAGCGAGGGGGCACAATAAAGAGATCCTTAGTGTTGCTGTCAGAAACGGCTCAGTGTTTTTGTGGGGTAACAGGTTGACATGATGCGCAGCTGGCGTTGTTCTCACTGCTCTGCCAACCACACTGCCAGGCCTCTGTTCTCCCCCCACACATCATTAGAGCTGACACACCAAAGGGTTGGTGATATTATAGCATCACCTAAGGTCTGCTAAAGATGTCTGCCCTTCCCTCATCCTTTTCCAAACCAGTGAATTCTTAGGCGGGGAGTTGTTTGGGAATTTGTTTCTCTTTTATGAAGCAGAGACAAAGGGGGTAGGATAAATGACCAGGCAGAGAAAAGACCAGCGCCTTGCTGGGGAGAAAGGGAAGGGTCTAATCTAATTTGGTTAGAGGAGGATGTGCGTTTGTGTAGGTTTGTGCACATGTGCGCGCGCGCATGCATGGCAGCTCTGCACAGTGTGAGGGGACTGTGGGAATGGGACAGGAGGGCTACACTATTGAATGGAGCCTCCAGAGCCAGAAGCAGTGGGGAGTCTCCCCAGACGTGCTGATTCCAGGCCGGCCACTCAAAGAGGGATTAGACCAGAGAAGCCCTTCCTGATTAGCAATTCACACTCAAGTGCCCCCACAAGGACCTCGGGTAATAATATTGCCATCAGTGTCCTTCATCGATGCAAGCAATAAAATGTTTACCCTCATTTTGACTTATTTTTTTTTCCCTCCTCCTTCATCTTTAGCGTCTGTTAATCACTTTTGTGCTTCTAAGAACATGACAGAAAAAGTCGACCGAGTCTTGCAAACGTCTCTACTGGGCCTGATGTGACTTTTTTAAATATAAATGCATTTTGCAAGCAGCCGATTGAATCTGTTTTGGTTTATTACTTCATCTCAAACTGCCAGACTCCACCAACACCCCCACCCCTTTCCTCTTCCATCCACTACTACTTCCTCCCTTTTGCTTCTCTTTGCGGTTAAACGACCACCACATAAAAGAGTATGATGTAAGAACAGCCCACTAAACTAATACTGCCGTTTCAAAGCAGCCTCAGCGCAGATGTTATTAAGATTCAAAACAAACAAAATTCATTACAACAACTGTTTATTGCAGATTGGCTGACAGCTTCTCAGGCCATATTGCTAATTCACCCTCTAAACACTTGGGAAGGTTATAATTATGCAATGACGTCCTCTTATCAACCAGAATACACAACGAATGAGGTCAGAGGGTTAACCTTCAACTGGTTTGACTCTGCCCATAATGACAGCAGTGAAACAAAGCAGGTTTTAATTGAGCAAAGCAAAAAAAAAAAAAAAAAAAAAAGGGAGTGAAACAAATTAGTCCTCATTAATAAGTTACTTTATCAGACTATTTAAACCATATGAGCAAAGAATACTGGAGGCTTTGATGTTGACAGGGATCTTCAATAATTCATTGTTCGATTCATATGCGTTTCCTCAAAACGTCTGACCCTTTACAGAAACTCGTGCTCTCAGTAAAGCCCCTGCATTTTAAACAGGACAGAAACACCATGTATACTATTATACCGGATTATCTCTGCAAGCAGTTTTGCAAGCAGAAGATGTTTTTAACGGAGATTGGGCAGTGTTTTTGCTTTGATATTCAAACACTGCATTCTTTTTTTAAAACTTTTTTTTACTATTTTTTTTTTTTTTTTTTTTTTTTTTTTTCCTTTCCTTTCCTTTTTTTTTTTTTTTTTTTTTTTTTTTTTTTGGTTTTTGGCACCAGC
>VUQS01056765.1:24655-38673 GCA_015108495.1 Heterochromis multidens | reverse complement strand
CGTCAGTGCAGCACTGAATGAAACATGCAGCGGTCTGTCTGGAGCCCAGAAACTCACTGACTTTTTATACACACACACTAATTACAAGCAAACAGATCACAGGTGAGGATGGTTACCTTTAGTAGTCATTTAAACCTGTGTGTGTCAACTTGTGTGTGTGTTATCATGCCAAAACTTCCAGGGTATGTAAACTTGTGATCAGGGTCATTTGGATAGTTTCTGTTGTCATTATGATTTAAAAAGGACAAACACAATTGTTTGATAATAAATGGCTTCACCCAACCACTAACCATGAGTGAAAGAAAAGTTTTGTATTATCATTCATATTCTCTGAAAAATGGCCAAAAAATCACAAATTCTGCCAGGGTATGTAAACCTATGAGCACAACTGTATATACTTCTTTTTGCAACCAACTGATTCACCCTCTGCTGGTTATTAGAAGGAATGTAGGTTTAAGGCTGTATCTGCTTCACTTTTCAGACCCAAAAGTTGTGTCTATTAGTGGGGGTTGAGTAAATAGGAAGAGCTGTGGTCACGGAAGTTTCCATTCATTTCTATAGTGGCAGTTCACAACTACAGTGAACTGAAGACCCTTTATATTGTTCAAGGTAGAAAAAAAAAAGACAAAAACTGGTTCCTCCCAAGGACAAAACTCCCAAACACAAGCTAAACAACATAGTGTATGTTGTGCAGTGCAGTGAGGAATGCTCAGACCTCTACATAGGAGAAACCAAACAGCTGTTCCACGAACATCGAAGAGCCACCTCAACAGGACAAGACTCAGCTGTATACTTAAAGGACAAAGGTCACTCTTTCAAGGATGGCAAAGTCTCACAGTGGTTTCACCCTTAACCCTTAAGAGAAGCCTCTCGGATGAGAGGTGAAACGACAAGCCTAAAAAAGTCCAGTTGCCGTCTTTATCAAGCTCTCTTTTTAACCTTAATGAATGAAGGAACACCAACAGACTGCAGCACTGGGAAAACTACAAATAACAAGTTACATTAACAAACATCTGTGAACCCTGTGCGACCCATGTTGTGTTTAAATAGACTGGGAAACTAATGTGCTTATTTACAGATGTTCAGATGTACAAGCAGAAAGTGAATATATATTCAGAGAGAGAGAAAAAAACCATTTGCAACAGAGGTATGTGTAAGCATGGTTAAGTTGTAGGTGAGAAAATGTTTTTGTCTGCAGTGTGGAGCAGCTTGTTTTGAAAGTCTGTGTGTTGATGGGTGGCTGTGGACGTGTGACAGCTCAGACAGATGGCATTTACAGGGAACTTATTATCTTTCCTTATTTTAGTGAAAACATTTACAGGTGGGTGGGGGTGTGTGTTTTCACCTCCTTATTTTTGCCTCCTACAGAAAATCCTTGTCTCTGAGTGCACTGAACCTTAAGATTTTGCTCCACCAATCTTAATGGCTTATAATACATCTGGAGGGACCCATTCGTTACTCTCTGCAAGTGTGGATAGACGAGAAAATGGGGGTTTTAATCCCTGCTATGAAATGAATGGACAGGACTGAAAAGATTGGGCAATAGGTTTAAATAAAGGTGAAGAGGGACAATTGTAGACCCACTTAGCAGCATACTGAACATGTATTTTATTTGATTGTATCCCTTACACCAGTAGTTCCCTTCCCACATTGTTTATTTTTAATGCAGCCATTTTACGACCTCACAGAGGAACCTCTGAAGCATATTTAGACTGATATAGAAAGTCAGTAATGCAGTTATCTCTTTCCAGGGAACCACTTTGATGACAGAGAGACTTTCCAGACCCTGTGTATCCTTCTGGACTCCAGTGCTCGCTTCCACACTAAATTCCTCCACATGTTCCTCAGATAGGAATTATGCAGATTAAAAGTGACAAGACGCAGAGGAGCGAAGGAAGAGATGGGAAGAGATAAATGTCAATAATGAAAGGGCTTAATGAATGAACTGAATGATAGAGAGTGACGGGTCTTTTAAAAACAGTTCAAATAGAAGCGTAAGACAGACTTAAGCAAGGGGATGTTGTCACAGTACTGGAGAAAGCCGGGGCTAGATTTGAACCTTCACTTGTAGGTTGAACATGACGCTGTTTAAATTGTATTGTTATTTATACAAATATTTGTATCAAAGTTTTGCAATCTTGTTCTTAAACCATCTTTGAAGTTAACTTTTATTAACAGTATTTAATATTTATTCATTACCAGTAATGTTATTTAACTTTAATTACTAAGAATATTTATTTGACAGTTTATTTATTCACACTGAAGCTCGGTATGTAAGTATAATACTGACTAAATGGTTCATTGTGTTTCTAACTTATTAAAGTAATTTCTCAGGCATCTTCTTGTATCACGTCTGTTACAAACACAGTGTACACTCAGCAAATAGGCTTTTATTAGACAGTTCAATATTCAGCATGGATAGCGTTTTCAAAAAAGGATGTAATTAATAAAGCATGTGTCAATAAAAAAAGCAGCTTCAATAAAAAAAAAGTTACTGTATACAGAAACAGTATAAAGGATATTTTTAGTTTACAGAATGTGCTCATAATGATTATATAACAAGGAAATATATCAGGGGGTGCTTTAAATAATCAGAATATATTAGATTTTTCTTTTTTTTTCATTCAAGGTAAGTAGATCTTAAAGGTGTTGCATGCCCAGGAATTTCTAGGTTATTCGACATTAAGTTTAAGGCCTACAACATCAAGTGTGATGAATACTCCCGATGATGAATGAGATCCAGTTACCACGTCCCATTTGTCCATGGTGACAGCCATTTCAGTCATTCATGTGTTCATTGTTTTCAAAAGATCTGGCAAAAGGAAAAACAGAATTCTGGTTGGGCATTTTTTTCTAGGGGTTTGGGAACAAAAACTAACTTTTCATAAATGGAAAATCAGCTAATTGTCATGTTTATGGGGGATTATGGGTGGAAATCAGGACACAACACACATAATATGGTATATAGCACACAAAAGGCCTGATTTAGACAGGATTTACTTCTGTAAGAGAGGCTAATTCACTTTAATGTAAACTAATGTTTTAATTTGGCCTCCCATCCAGAGAAATGTATTCTACAATCACAATCACAACTTTATAGCACCATCACAACAATATATCATTATGGTACTTACTGTGCAATTTGATCTATGGGTATGAAAAAACAACAACACTTAATACAAGATGCAGAAAGTATTGACATTAAAATTTTCCAACTCTTTGTTTTTTGGCCCAGTATGACATTTTCATTAAGTTTACTAAACAGACATGTTACCTTGTAGCCAGTCCAGCCCTTCCTGTAGGCCTTCTCCTTTGATAGCATTGCTGGCACTAAAAAATAAGATGTCCAAGAGTTAATCTCCTTGTGACACACATTCACTTTCTCACAACTTTTCTTGGATCCTGAACGTTTAAAGCTGCCAAGCTTTTAATCCATCAATCTACCATCTGTCTAATGAGTAGACAAGGTGGAGCACACACACACACACACACACACACACACACACACACACACACACACACAGACAGCAAGTTGCTGTGCACCTCAATAATGTTTAACCCATGAGCCACTGACAGTTCAAATAAGCAGGAGGTGACCAGGGAGCAAACAGTTCATGTTGTCTTTATTTGAGACTTAAAGCTGTAACTTGGGTAGAATAAAATGTAGTGGGTGGGGGCCTGACGAGGCTCAGTTCAGTCACTTTAATCCAAGGGCACTTCCTTGAAGATTACAAATATGAATGATTACGGTAACAAGTTACTCAACAGTGTCTGTGGAGGTGTTTGTTTTTGTTTGTTTTTTGCTACTTCTCATCAGGGTGGAAGATACATTACCAGATGTGCCAGGGTTTGTCTTTGATGTTCTCCAAACACAACATCTGTGAGACCTTGACAGAAGACATTGCATCCTGCAGATCCATCTTGTTAGCAAAGAATAATACCGGTATCCTTTTGCTGCGGATATCTGCATGAAAAAGAAGAAAGGAAGACCGGTTTATCATGAGCTAACGACGAGAC
This sequence comes from Heterochromis multidens, assembly GCA_015108495.1. Classification (NCBI taxonomy): domain Eukaryota; kingdom Metazoa; phylum Chordata; class Actinopteri; order Cichliformes; family Cichlidae; genus Heterochromis; species Heterochromis multidens. Next base: position 34,656 of record VUQS01056765.1, on the reverse strand, counting down.
AAAAATCTTTCAAATCCTTTGTTAATGTTTATCAGTTTTTTGGGGAAATATGATCTCTCGACTGGATGCTACCTAGATTAAAGCCAGTAAAATGTATCATCTCATATTTATATTAAATGGTGCAAATATTACTTAACTAAGTTTAAGTCAAGTCAAGTCAAATTGATTTATATAGCACCTTTCATACAAAAGCAATTCAGCGTGCTTTACAAAGACAAACACATACATAAAAGAGGAAAACATTAAAACAAAAAACAAGAATAAAATAATTACAATAAAATTAAAATAACTTTGCTATTTCACATAAAAGCTACAGAAAACAATAAAGTTTTTAACCCTGATTTAAAAAGGCTTGTCAGACTAGACAACTTGTCTTGGATATACCTTTTTCAGTATAGTGCTATATGCATTGGTAATATTGCAGGTATTTTAAACAAGTTGTGCACACAATCAATGCCAGTTTTATATACTATATATTTTTTTATAATCGGAAAACCTAAAATTGATTAGAAAATGTGTCTTAAAAACAAAGATTGTGTACCTTCATGGTTGAGAAGAGTGTCTAGCTCCTCTTTAGCAACAACCATCCTCAGTTTGTCACTGCTGTCAATGACAAATATGATGGCATGGCTCTCTCTACAGAAGACAAGAGAAAAAAATGTACAGAGTCATTTTTAAAAGTTTGAATATTTGACCAGCAATAGGCTTGTTGTTCTTGTTTGTGTGTCCTACTTGTAATAATGCTCCCACAGGTTCCTGTATCTGCTCTGCCCAGACATATCAAAGACTGTGAAGGACAGGCTGCATGCAGAGAGAAAGAGCAAGGGTCAGCTTAACATCAAACAAACTGCTGGATTAGTTATTCTGAATTTGCTGTAAAGTCATGGAATTGCATTCTACCTTGAACTCTTGAACTTTTCAATGTTGAAGCCAATTGTTGGGACGATTTCTTGCGCTTGTGTCTGCATTGATCCCCGAGCACAAACACACAAAAACAGACAAGTAATGGCAAAAGTATGTCAACAAGGAAATAATATAATTAAAGTGTAATATAGGCTTTACCTGACTAACATGTTTCCACTCTTCTGACAATGGACCTAAATGATTCAAATGCTGAAAACAAGCAACCAGTGAAGGACTGCAGCGAAATAAAGATTTTGACAGGCCTTCGTACAGTACGTTTACCAAATTACCAGGGCTTTAGAAAAGATTTACATGTCTAAGAAGTCTGTGTACCTACAGGACTATAAACACAAATGCCTCTCAGTTCCACTTTAGTCTTTAAAGAAAAACAAGATGTCAAAATACCCCGTTCTTGAAGCTCAGTTATAAACTTACATTAGGTGGTTTTAGCTGGTTGATGATGGTAGTCTTGCCGCTGTTGTCCAGTCCCAGACACAAAACGTTGACCTCTTTCTTCTTCAGGCCGAGCCAGCCCGTCAGTTTATCCAACAACCCCATTACCCTCAGCTGATGCTATGCCAATTAATTTTTCAACACATCACCCCATAGATGGTCTGATTACTGGGAATTAAATGTGTTAGACTGGCAAAAAATAATGATAAACATAGCCGTGAATGTTCCTAGTACTTGCCATGAATAGAGCCGCAAGCCGAGATGCTCCCTGGGCATCCCAGCTTGTGCAAGGTAATCCTATTAGGGCGAATTAAGCTCAGTGAACCACCCGGCGACCTGATCATTAGGAGTATGAAGCTTCCCAGGCCCCCCCGTCTTGATGCATTTGATTTATTACTCAAACACGTTACTTCTCTGGAGGCCCCCCTCCAGATTTGGGCCCCCTTGAAGGTGCAGAAACACACATGCAAACAACAGCAGTTTATCATCAGCATCTTCTGCTCACTTAATGATGGCAGCCACTCTCAGTCTGTCGTGCTTTACAATCTAATTAAATCCATCTGTTAGAGAATACTGTAGTAAATAAATAAAAAAAACACAGTAAAATAGGATGTCTAAAATGCCACATTATTCTTATATAGCAGCCTAGAATTTTCCTGTCCTAGAATTTTTAAAATGAATTAGTATACCTCTCAGCAGAAGGTATATAACATATCCAATCTGAAAATTATGCATGCAGTCTTTATTTTTCATTATTATGTAAGTAGTTTATAATTTAATCTTCTCATATAACAGTTTTGAAGCTGGTCAGTGGTCCAACAGCTCCATCTTTTGGTTATCAGCAACATGTAAAATGTCAGCGTAATTGCCTAGTTTAAAGAGAAAAGTCACATACAGCTGACAATAACTTGAAAGCAGTTTAGAGAGATGGAGTCTAGCCCTTGTTATCTTCACTGAGAGGACAGCCTGTCCTGTCTGACTGAACAGACATTTTTCTTTCCTTGAGCCATTCTGTGTTGATTCCCTTGCTTTCCCAAGTGCAAATGAATGAAAACCAACCAAATGAAATGAGCAGTCAACCACCAGAACTGTTCATGTTTATTTGCAAATAAATATTCGCTGTAACTGCCTCTTACAGTGTGCAAGATCTACAACATCTCTTTGGAAATCATAGAAAAATAAAATACAAGAATTATAAGTATACTTGTACTTTGTACAAAAGAACGTTCTAACATTGCTCAGCAGTAGAACATGCTAAACAAACAGCATCTGATATTCCCCATATTCTGTAGAGCGGTGGTGACTGCGAGTGTGTATGTGTGCAAATGTGTGTGCGTTTGGATGTGTGCTGTGCGTGCACCTTTCCTGCTCCTGAAGGCCTGGATGCATGACTACGCTGTGACCGAAAGTCACAGATCTTTGAATCCAGTTTGCCCTTGACATTAATCACTGAGCTCCAGTTCGTATTAAAACCCACGGCTGTAGATGGGTGGTTATTCTCATACAATTCAGACTAATGGCTAGGTCCTGTGACTGCACTGAAACTTATAAACGGCTTGCATGGTCCGCAGACTGTAAGGCATTCTGTGTGTGTTTGTGTGTTTTTGTGCATGTGTGTTTGTTACTGTTGATGTTACAATGACACATGATGAGTTATGATGCTGCTGTTTATGTTGGTTCTCTCTCTCTGTCTTCGTTAAGCCTCTCTGCCGAACATATCTGTCCTGACCACACGTAACTAAGACTACTGCCGTTTTTCATCAACCAGCTTTTAGCTACTTCTGCTGCCTCCAGCTCAACTAACTAATTATATTCTGCACCACTGCATATCCCTCACTGACTTAAGAGTATGAAGAAAATGTTCATTTCAATGGGAAACATCCAACAACATGACATCATCTACTGCCGATCTGAAAACTATTCATTTCAGGCTATGTTTATGTACACAGGTTTCCCATACCACAATCTTTACACGACCATAATTACTCCATGTGGCGAACTCGCACCCCTGATGAGCTATTCTCTGACATCATGGATCAGCTTTTTCTCAGAAGTGCAAACCTCTGTCAGTACTGTCTGTGTGAGTGTGTGCAGGAAAAAAACCAAAAAACCAATGATAATATGGAAGAATTTCATCATATAAGTCCCTGTTAAGTTTCCAGACAAACGTCTCTCCTCTATAGCTAAGCTCTGTGAACATTCATATATTAAGACAGTGGAGATTTGTGTACTTTCAGGCAATGTATAACATTCACAATCCAAATAAATAAAAAAATCAGGCTGATCGCATAACTGGGTGTACACTGGCTGCTGAAACATATCAGAATAGACTTTGTTCATCTGAAAGCAACAGATCCAGTTCTGCAAGCTTTGGGTATGACACTAAAGCTGATGGACGGTGTTATGTGAGCCTCATGTTTGTATGTCAACAAGAGCTCTCTCATTGCACAATTCTTCATCTCTCTCTGAGATACTGAGGTGACTGCATAATACTGTATTGCTGTTTTTGATTAAAAAGAAAAACTTTAAATAAATCAAATATCTAAATAAGATCCAGATTTACTAGGGCTTTCACATACAGGACTGCACATATATTCATATTAGGTTATAATAATAATTATTACTTGTCTATACACTTTTAAACATTCATAAACTTCTCGCTTCTTTCTTCAAGTATTAGTGTACCAGATTCTCTGGAGAGAGGGTAACTAAAACAATCCAAATAAACTTTTTTGATAAATTATCAAACTCCAAAATAAAAATATTGAGGATATATATATTTTCTCAAAGGACAAAATGTTTCGATTGCACACCCGATAGCAGCTACATGAGCACATAACTGAGAGCAAAAAGAAACAAAGAGGAACATATAAAGAAAAAGAATCAGTAGATTACATTTGCAAATCTACACCTCTAGATATTGTTGCTCCACACACAAAGTACTGTTGTTGCAACAAGGCATTACATTCCCCTAAGTGAGGGCCTGGGAGAGCCTGTACAGTCTATCAGGCTGTAATAGTCTGGAAGAACCAGGCATACTGTGTAAGGGGCGTATAGTAGAAAAAGTCTGTTACTATGGGACGTATAGGAGACCAGGGGAGAGTCTGCTGGAGTAGTCTGTCCAATGACCTCCCGTAAGAGGGGTTAAGACTCAGGCACAGGCTGTAGACTGTCATATGGTCTAGACCTCACTTCCATCTGGTCCATCTATCTGTCCACCCCAGGTTATAATAAAGGGTGTCCTCATACATGGAAACCCTTCTCGTGTTCGTGCAGTAGCTGAAGGTGAAGGGTCTGTATGCTGCTGATGATCCGCCTCTGGTGGCCGATCAGCTCCACACCAATACGCCTCACATCTCTAGGCCGAGAGGGGAAACACAAGCACACAAGGACACATGCAGAAAACACTTTAATGATAACTGTTAGAACTTCTCATTGAACACAGTTCTTTATTGTACAGAGACCTTTTGATCACGTGGCACCGATAAGATGTGCTTTAATCCTAAATCATAAAACTGGACAAAAAGAATGAACAGAATTTGCATTTTTTACCACTAACTACAAATATTTTCTAACTTTGGGAAAACATTTTAATAACCACCTATAAGACGATTCATATTTAATTAAAGAGGTACTACAGCATTTTACTGTTGCACTTCCAGAAAAGTTTGAAGCATGCAAGAGACAAAAAAGCAGGTCCCGTAATACTGACATTATTTAAATAAAAGTAGCAATACCATTATAGCAATACCATGGTTTAAACATAGTCTTAGTCTTATTTAAGTATGTATTAGCAAAATGAACCTGAAGTACTAGTAAACCTAGTATAAAGGTAAAAGTATTCATTAGAGACAGATTCAAATGCTTATAGATTCATTTTGGATTGGCTTTATATTAATAACACATTAATATGTGTGTGTGTATCATCTGTCTGTTCTTTGCTTTTCTCTACAAGTGTTCATCCAATCTACTTTAAAACTTCTAGGGTGCATTGCTGAGCATCCAAGTAAGTGCAGTGTGGAGCGTGAAGTTGTTTGGATGAGTGGTTCTTATGTTGTGGCTAAAATCAATTTTCAGTTACGCAACCACCTGCCTGCATGTGAGACCTTGAGGGAACATGAGTAATTTATAGCTGTGCTCACCATGACCACCACAGCCTGTAGGGAAACACTGCAGTGAAATTTGGGTACAGCTACACTTTATGGGCAAAAGTACTGAGCTACCTACACATTACACCTACAGGAGCTGCTCAACCATGGAAACCCATACCACGAAGCTCCCAGTGCACAGATTTTATGCTAATGTTAATGCCAGAGCAGGTTTGGAGCTCTGCAGTTACTGAGTCAGCAGAGTGTTGGTGACTTTTATGCACTATGCGCCTCAGCATTTTGTGAGCCCGCTTTGTAACGTTACGTGCTCTGACACTTCATGGCTGAGTTGCTGTGATTCCTAAACACTTCCCCTTTTCAATTATACCACTTATAGTTGATTGTGGCATATCTAGGAAGGAAGAAATTTAACAAACTAACGTGTTACAGTGGTGGCATCCTATTACAGTACCACGCTCGAATTCAGTGAGCTCTTTAGAACAACCCATTCTTTCACAAATGATTGTAAAGACAGACTGCATGGCTAGGTGGGATTGAATTCAAAGATTACGAGGTGTGGCCCAATACTTTCCATGTAAGTGTATAAAAATCAATCTCACTGTGTACGATTTTTTCCTGTTTGGTTACAGTGTGTCAAAGTAAATAAAAAGTCTTTTCCTATTTGATTATTTAACGAATGCTTCAGCTAACATTAGCTCACTGCATGTGTATTATGTTATGTTATGTTATGTTCTGCAGTGTCACACTGAGTGTTTCCTTATAGTTGTCCTCTTAACAGCTTTGACAACAACTGATGCATGTGAGGCATTGAAGATTTGAATTGTAGATATAGAAAATAGTTTGGGTTACACTCTCTTTCAACTCTCATTTTATATACTGTAGGTGACTTATTATACTGTACAACAGTATGTTTTACACAGACAAATAAAAAGTGCAACATTTCTGTCAAATATAGTGGAATACAAGTAAAAAGTAGCATAACATTAAAATACTCAAAGTTTTCTCTGCGAGCTACAGAAGAGATTCACAGACTGAACTGCACTTCTTATAACATGCAAACCTGACATGGTTTCCTGACATTTAAAAATGGTTATATTTTAGCTGCTCTACTCACTCAATACTCATCCTCGCCACAGAATCCAATGTGTTGTAGCCTGCTGCCATGAAATTGCTCTTGTACTGACTCATTTTGATGGAGTCCAGCCAGTCACCGACAGAGATGAACATTGGGTAGTCCATTTCCTCCCCCGGAGATTCTGGTAGACTAATGCAAAAAATAAAAATAAAGGTTAATGTCAGAATATGCCCGTACTCAGTCATCTCAGAGTTGAAAAACTGGTGGAAACCTCACAAAGTTCTCAGTGTCACATATGTGGAGATACTTTTAGGTGTAGGAGTAAAAACATTCGTCAGCTTTCAAGGAAAATAACTCATGTTCTGTCCTGAGGTAAGGATACTCCCACATATAACACATTCACTGGTCAAATTTACCCACAGTGCATTTACTTTTAATTCATTTCATGACAGAAGAAGCTTTTCAGTACTGTACCTCTGAATGTCCTCTACCAGTGGCAGCAGGCTGCTTGGGTTACGGATTAGTTTATCCAAGAAAGAAACAATATCTGTAAACTTTGGTCGATGATTCCTCTCCTTCTGCCAACAGTGCAGCATTAGTTGGTGCAGGGCCACTGGGCAGCCCATCGGTGCAGGGAGCCGATAGCCCTCTTCAATGGACAGAATCACCTGGAGAAAGAGTTGGATGTCATAAATGGTCTAAATGTGGTTGAAGCTTGACAAGTAACCAGTTTGGTTAAAAGTTAGACATGTCTTTGTGATTCATATCAGTTTACTCATGACAAGTTTAAAAAGCCAACGTTCCCAGATAGCAGACAAATTTTAGGCCTCTTGGCTACTTACGGCAGCTCAATTACAGCACTGGCAAATGTTGTGTGGGCCAGATGTTGCACAAAAGTCATTAGCTTGGCTTGACATGGATTATGCCAAGTGTTTTGTGGCTAGAGGTGGCACAAATGCCAGAACACACCTGACATCTGGCTCATAAAAGGTGGAGCTGTGGCAGAATAGAAGCAGCCAGACTCACTCTGCTTCAAAATCATCAGTCAAAGCCAAATGTGGCCCATAACAAAAGAAAAATGCAGATTTGGGCCACATTTAGGCTAAACATTCAGTGACTTGTATTTACACTATATTATCAATCAATTTCCACATGTACTTCACAGTATCATGAGTTCAGCTGATAGTGTGTGTTAACATCCATACATCTTCTCTCAGATTTTCTAAAGGAAAGTAGAGTATCTACATGTATCTTTGTAGTGAGCACTGGTAAGTGGCTGACCAGGATGAGATAGTGTTTGCCAGGTTTTGTGGCTTGGCTGGCCTTTTGACTTAGAAAGCACTTCTAAGCAATTCCCAAACAGCACAAATCCTTCCCAAACCCTGGGACCTTAGTGAATGTGTGTGTTGGGTTGTCTGTGTATGTATGAGTGTGAGTCTGTGTGTATGGGGTTGAGAGGATTACAGTGGAGCTTTCACACTCAGCGGAGAGAGGGATGGATATGCTTCCACCAAGGTCCCTCCAATCCCTGACCACAGCCCAGGGATCAGCGGGTTGCTCAGCTGCACTGAATCCACAGCTTTAAACTCCCCCTCGATTGGACCGCAGTCCTCTGAACCTCTGACCTTTATTGCTCTTTCCATTCCCTCTTACTCATCTTTTTCATCCTTTGGGTGGATATCACCAGTATTTTTGTTCCTAGCCTCGATTCTCTCAGAGGTAGGTTTTTGATGTGAGCAAATAGTCACAGAGAAGGTTAAAGGGCATCAACTTTAAGAGATATAATGGAAAACAAACTTAGAATTTACACAGTGAAGCAGGAACTGAGGATCTGAGAAGTCAATATTATTGTGGGTTGAGGTTAAAGGAGAGGCTTGTGAGAGAAAAATGTCTCATCAATATAGCAGAACACATAAAGGAATAGGTAATTCAAAAGCAAATAATACACAGCAATCATGTTCTATAGGTGTCTTATATATGTTCAACATACTGCTTTGATGATAACTGTGATATTTAAAAATGAATGAAATTACCTGGGTGGTGGTATTACATGTTAACACTGGTTGCCACCAGCCATACAACAGAATAAAGTAGCAGATAGCAACACAGTAACATCTAGCTGCTAGCACAGTGTGTTGCTGCTATTGCTGTGTAAAATCATGTTAGAGACAGGGGTGGCCATGGCCACCACAGACCACAGTTTGGCCTCTTGCCATTCCCCACAGCAAATGATGAAGCCTGTTAAGCTATCCACATTCTCATAGAACTGGAGTTACGTTCAGTAAGTAATACTGGAATTCTCAAAGGCTGTTGGTCCCACAGGGACACATTTTAACAGTGCAACCATCCATTTGAAGTGCAATTATCTTATGATCTAAGTCAACCAATGACTGTATATCAGCAGTTAAAAATGAATAACTCAAGCAGTGTTACCAGATTTTTTTTTAAAATTTAACTGAAGGTTACATTAAAAAATATTATTTTGTATGAGACCTCGTGGTGTACACAGTGACGCCTGCTGCATAAGCAAACAACGGTGACTTGGACTACATTTGATTTAATCTAGAAAGAAAAAACATTCCAAAGCAAAATGAACAAACATAAAAAGCACCACAACTTGAATCAATTTGCTGTGCAACCCCCATGTAAGTAATGGTTTCTGCCTGACCACCTAATTAAAAACTGTCTGGCCCCTCCACTCCACACAAAATATTATTTTTAAGCATAGAGATGTCTTGATTCAGCAAATAGCCTCCAGCAACAGTTTCAGGGCAGGTAACCACAACCTGTAATACCACATGCTGTAATAGGTGTTATACATTCTCCTGATGTGCCTGGGGTAAAATATACTTGTCTTTTACACATGCAAAGTTAATTTGAGGGATAAAGAGTGAAAAAAAACATCCCAAAAATGATCAAAATAAGTAATGAAATGCCAAACACATAGCGTGGATGTGCCACTTATTTTATTCAATTAACAGAAAGCTTCTCTGTGTCAAAGTCCAATTTCAGAAAATTATACATCAGGTGTCTTGAAGTACATTATATTAAAACTCAAGCTCTATATTTTACCATGAAGTCATGCTGGTTTTGAGAGGTTGTTTCTCATATGACAATTCAATTTTTAATTCAATTTAATTTTATTTATATAGCGCCAAATCACAACAACAGTCGCCTCAAGGTGCTTTATATTGTAAGTTAAAGACCCTACAATACAAATACAAGAATGCAAATACTCACATCCTGATTGGACATCTCCCAATATGGTCGTTCTCCATAAGACATCACTTCCCACATGACAATGCCATAGCTCCATGCATCACTTGCTGAGGAGAATTTCCTGTATGAGATGGCCTCAGGAGCTGTCCATCGGATTGGGATCTTACCACCCTGCTCAAAAAAACAAAAACCAAAAAAAAAAAAAAAAAACAGGAAAAAAAAAAAAAAAAAAATTTATATAA
>VUQS01056765.1:0-24635 GCA_015108495.1 Heterochromis multidens | reverse complement strand
AAAATCCAAAATATAAAAAAAAAAAACCCCCCACAAAAAAAAAAAAAAACAAAAAAAAAAAAAAAAACCCAGGTAAAACAAATGAATAACATTTTGTCTATTTTAAAAAAAGCTACACATATGTTGCCCAAACTGCAAGGTTTAAAATAAATTGGATACGTGGCTACTAAGTGTTGGGCAATTGTGTGTTAGCTCAGTTACTTTTGAACCCCCTAAACTTTAGATGTGTAAAACAGGCTGTATCTTCCACACAGGTGCTTCTACTGAGTTCGATGCAACTTGAACACTCTATACAAATGTAAACTGAGACGTATAGTGTTGTAGCATCCAGTATATCTGTTCTCTCTGTTCTGCACATTTTTTGTTAGATATGCTGCATTCCTTTTACCTCTGAGGTTTGACATTAGAGCTGAGAGAGTGACGTCACATCTGAGTTGATCACATTTCAGTAGTAGTAATCATGAAAACAGGCAGTGTTTTGCAAGGTAGAGCCAGCCATTGCTAGTAATATCTGAAGAATAATGCAATACCTGTTTTCTGTGTTTAAAAACAAAACACCGCTGCAGCACATTCACGGGTAGAACCTGGTCAGTGCTCTGTGTACGGCTTATTTAGTGAATCACAAACACACAGTAGTGATAGTACAGATTAAAAGTTCTACAGTTTTACTACTGTTTATGTGCACTGCTGCCATCTTGGATTGCAAAGTCGGGGTTGGTGTGGCTGTTCCAACTTTCCGAGGTTGTGTTTATTTAAATTTAATAAGCGAATAATTATTGCACTCCCTAATTAATAAATTAGGGAGTGCTAGATTCTCTTGTACTATTTGTATGTTTTCTTTTTTGTGTCGTTTTTATCTTAGTGTCCATTGTTATCCTCCCATATATGACCTTTTGCTGTTTTTAGATCTTATCCTTTGCCTGCATTATTTGCCTTCACTGACTGTGTTCAAGTGTACGACCATTGCATGTTTTCAAATTAAAGATCTGGATTTTTGAACTTCATGCTGCCTCTGTGCAACCTGCATTTCAGTTCCCCTCCTGTGGAAACTGTCATAATTTAAAGGTGAATGTGCTTAATGTGTAACTGTCCAAACAGTCATGGTAAATATGTCTGGACTCTATCATCCTGTATACAGCTGTCACTGTTCTAAATATTCTGTTTTTTTTGCCTCTTTTCTCCCCTTTCTCCTTTCAGCTCACCTCACCTTTCACTTCCCTTTTGTGGATTTCAACCACAGTGTTGTGAGGCAGAAAGTTCAACTTGGAACCATAAACACAGCATTTCCCTCACACAAAAACCTCAATACAAACCAGGAAATGGAGGTCACTGTGGGCGCAGACAGATTTAGCACATGAGCATTGAAAGTTTGACTTTTGCAATCTAAGGCTACTCCATCTTTTGCTTGACTCGGGGGAGAAAGCAGGAAAATCTAAATTAAATCAGCCTAATCTAGTTGGAGTAATGCATCGGTTTTCTTATACAGCTTATATAGATAACATCAGTATACACAGCAAATAGAACATTTTAATTGAAAATTCAAACCTTTTAGTGTCATATTTCATTTATGATTTTCATTTTGCTTTTCTGCACTGATATTTGGGGATTTGATTGAGTGAAACAATGATAAGATACAACAGCAACAGGTACCAGGAGAAAAAGATCTATGTGAGTCTCGTCTCCTCTCCTCACTATTGATGTGTTTTTGAAAACAAGCTTTCAGGAAATGCAAAGTTTTCAGAGTACGTGTGGAAGCTACTTCGGAAATCAGGTTTTTTTATACTGCCATACAAAGAGGATCAGCTAGAGAACAGCTATTAGGTTGGACTTTGCTTCTGTGCCTTTTGCAGTTTAAAACTTTCAGTCTCTGTTTCTACATTCTCCTCCAAAGCCAGAATCACACCATAATCATCCAACTGGCTGTGATTAAGACTGAAGCGAGGGGAAACTTTTATCATGGATATTACTGTGCTGCTGTAGCTATTGTTGTGGCTCAGATCTCCTCACTAACTTGTGATTAACTTTTCCCAGTATCCCCAGCATCCCCTGTGTTTCCTTTGTCTCTTCCTGTGTTTGTTGTGTCTTGGTTTTATTTTGGTAATCACTTTCTGTGTGCCTCTTTGGTTTTGCTTCCCTTGTTTTCCTTCCTTTATGATTGTCTGCTTTGCACTTATTGTCCACCTGTGCCTGATCCCTATTTGCACCTCATGTGTATATATTGTTCTGTTAGTCATCTTTTTAGTCGTCAGTCTGTCTGTTCTGCAATCGATTACCCTTCCTGCTTACCACTTTCTTTGCCTGCTCATCTCTTCATGTTTCAGTGATATCTCCTCTGAATTTGCTCCTTGTTTTTCATCTTTTGTTTAGACTTCTCTTGGCTTTACCTGTCAATATTTCACATCTAACAATTTTCAATGCCATAAAATGCAACGATGGAAAGGCAACCTTAAAAAAATAAAGCTCTATATACATTTAGGCCTTAGTTTCCTATAACGGTTCAACATTAAAATCCCAGGAAAATAATGGATTGATCAAACCTCAGTGCGGACCCTGAACAGTAACAACACTTTTCCCTGTTGAGACATAGACCAAGATGACTTCAGCTTTGTGAAAAGCTGTAATAAATTAGCAGCTGCTTGGTTTATGAGGGCTGAGTTATTGGAGGGTGTCAGGTGTACCGTTGTGGTGTAAGCTGCCTCCGGGTCATCCTCCAGGACTCGGGACAGGCCAAAGTCTGACACTTTACACACCAGATTGCTGTTGACCAGAATGTTTCGAGCTGCCAGGTCTCTGTGAACGTAGCCCATATCTGACAGATACTTCATGCCCGAGGCGATGCCACGCAGCATGCCAACCAACTGGATGACAGTGAAGTGACCATCATGTTGCTGACAAGAGGAACAGGATATCGAGGAAAGCATGGGGTCAGAGAAAGAGAATGCACAGGCAGCCGGTGAGAAAAGGAGGGTAAGGATGGATACAAAGAGTAAGACAAAGGAAATTTACTGACAAAAATCGAGAAGAAACTAGTTTGTTCAGAATTAAGCTGAGCACTAAACTGAGAGGACAGTGTGCTACAGTAAATACATTACATAATTCACACAAGTCATGAGTCACAAAAGTGACTAGAAGTGATCTTGCAAAGTCTTAAGCGCAAAGGCAGTAAAAAATATTTAGAGAAGAGATTCTGAGACTATCTGAGGAAATAATCATGCCTGAGTTCTGTAACACTCCAACACTTACCCTCAGAAATGAGTCCAGTGATCCATTTTCCATGTACTCCACAACGATCATAACAGGCCTGCCTGCAAAAACACACAAAGACAGCACATAGGCCATGTTTATTTCAGATTATTTCCTTGGCATTAAGGCCAGTTTACAGTGTAGGGTGGAAGACAAGATGGAAGAAGCATGGCAGAAATGGAGCGAGACATCACCAGTTGGCCTGTTAAGTCCTGTTCTGAAGCCCCAGCTTCAGCATTTGGCTGTCCCCATCTTGTTTTTAAGGAACTGGATGTAACAAGTGAAGGGGTGGTCCTGACTGAGAAACTGAGTACTACATGTTCATGTGGTAGCTATTTGTCATCCACAAGGTAGTCACTGCCTAAAAGCAAGCTTTATCATCTATTTTGCTTTGGAGTGGAGCCTAATTGTATATTCAGTCTGTGGTATTAATTCAGTTTACATGTTTTCAAAATAAGATTTGAAATAATTTTCAACTCTGAAACAAGCAATTAAATCCAGCCAGCCTGTAATGCAGACTTCAAACTGAAGCCTGCATTAAACATACACTGAAAATGATCTTTGATTTATGGAGAAGACATCTGAAGTAGTCTGAAGTAGTGAAAAGATTGAAATTAAACAGATTAATTATGGGTTTTCTGATAAAAGAGGCATATTGCATGTTATCCCTGATACAGGCTTAATGATCATCTGATTATCTAAAACATTATAACTGAATTAATGTAGAAAACACACTAGGCTCTTGTAAATAGTGGCTGACAAAATTACAAAGTATTTTTAAAATTTTCAGGAAGTCCAGGAGGGGAAACTACTTAAAAAAACAAAACAAACAAACCAACAGTACATCAGCAGTTTATTGATGCATCGAGTCAAGCTGCTCAATTGATAAAACCTCTCTGTTTCAAAATGCCCAGCTGGCCAGTTGGGACCTGTATTCAGTATTCAGTCCATGTATGACATGAAACATTAGTTAGAAAAAATGTAAGCCCAGTTTCTCTTTCCGAATGTTTTTGTTTCCCCACCGAGGATCCCTACAGAGTTACTGATTGACTGGTTTACAGCTAGAAACCAACTGTCCAATGCCTGTTTGCTGGTGAGCTGTAAACCCTCCTGAACTGCTGGGAAGAGAACTAAAAGTATATCACTGGTGAAGACACACCGTGATATTACACTTTCAATTCATGTAATTTTTTAAACTCACAAAGGAATGTGGAAATGACATGATGGAAGATGGAGTATTTTACAGGCATTTATAAAACGGGTTCCTTCAAGCTGCAGTGAGTGTTTGCTGTTTCATTATTCAACAGACAATTGCAGTCTTACTTTAAAGGGTTAGGAAATTTCTATCCAATTTCCGTGGTTTTCCACAATTTCATCTGTTTCAAGGCTCGAATATTTAGATCACCTCTTAAAAGAAGGGAGGCAAAGATATGTGAACAAACCACAAGTTTTGGACACATTTGATCCATATACGGCACAGCAGCATATGGCATAGTCAGTGCTAGAGCTCCAATCTATATGTATCTTATAGATAATCACTCCCCTTTCACTGAAATGGAAGCATACAAAATTATGCACACTGTTATATATCATAGCAAAGGTGGGTGTCTAATTAGCATTAGCCAACTACCTAATTTTGAAGCATCTTGTCTTCAGTTTTAGGGTCAGTTTTTTAGGTCAGTAGTGAAAAGTCAGTGATATTTTGGTTAGGTTAACACAATAGCTTATGGCTCAAATTGAATCAAATGTCATGTCCAACGCCAATTTAAATGACCTATCATTAAAAACTTGGGTGACTGTGGATAAGGAGCAATTTGGACAATATAGCAGTGTGTTTACAGGCAGTGACATATTTCAAACATACTACAAACTATCCAGCATTTTATCAGAAAAACATTAATTGGTAAAAAAAAAAAAAATGGCAGGCAGCAAAAGGAAATTTGCCAGCTTTGCCCTATAATCGCAATGACAGTATTTGTTATTGTTTGAGGGACTACAGCATGTCATTAGTAAGACAGACTGAGCCAAGAGACACTTCTTGTATTGTATCATGTGCAGCTGCTGAAACTGAAAGGTTTAGGTGAGTAGCTACACCATCATCCCTTCAAATGAAAACAAATACAGTCAAAACTGAAGGTTTTCACAGGACTCTGTGCAGTCCTTTGAAAAACTAAGTACACCCCATCATTCAATAGCTTGTAGAACCACCTTTAGCAGCAATAACTTGAAGTAATTATTTTCTGTGCGAGTTTATCAGTCTCTCACATCATTGTGGAGCAATTTTGGCCCACTCTTCTTTACGACATTACTTCAGTTCACCGAGATTTGGAAACGTTAGTTCATGGATAGCTCATTGGATCATTGTCCTGTTGCACGACCCAATTTCAGCCAACCTTTAGCTGTCGGACAGATGGCCTCTCATTTGAGTCAAGAATACTTTGGATACAAAGGAGTTCATGGTTGATTCATTGACTGCAAGGTGCTTAGGTCCTGTGGCTGCAAAACAAGCCCAAATCATCACCCCTCCACCACCGTGCTTGACAGTTGGTATGAGGTGTTTGTGCTGATATGCTGTGTTTGGCTGTGGCCCAACTTGTTGCTGTTCATTATGGCCAAACATCCCCACTTTGGTCTTGTCTATCCACAGTATATTGTTCCAGAAGTCTTGTGGTTTGCTCAGATGTAGCTTTATAAACCTAAGCTGTGCTGCCATGTTCTTTTTAGAGAGTCTTTCCAAACAAGCCACACTTATTCAGTGTTTTTCTAACTGTACTGTCATGAACTTTAACATTTAACATGCTAAGTGAGGCCTGTGGAGTCTGAGATGTAGCTCTTGAGTTTTTTGCAATGTCTCTGAGCATTGCAGGGTCTGACCTTGGAGTGAATTTGCTGGGACGTCCACTCCTGGGAAGATTGTGCCATTGTGTTAACACACACCTGAATACTCCAGACCAGCAAACTGCCAAAACTTTTGCTTTTATAGAGGTGGTCACACTTGATGATGGTCAATCAATCAAGTGTATTTTATTAGCAGCACCTGGCTACTACTTACCCTTTTAATTCCTATGGGAGCTGTAAGGGTGTACTTAGTTTTTCACAGGCATAGACGCCTGTGAACATTTTTTTTCACATGCCTGTAAAGGTGATTTTTTTTTGCACTTTTTCCAATAGAAAAGATTAAGGATACTAAATGAAAGGTATGTTTTCATAAATAAAGACTGGGTTAACTTTTCTAACAGCTTTGAACAGCTAAAAACCACTTTTCCAAAAGAAGCATGTGAAACTGTCTAAAGGACAACGTAATTATAAAAATAACAGATGGTGCAAGTTATGGTCACTTGAGCACCAGCATTTCATTGTTCCAATGGATTGCTAATGAAGCATCTTCCACTTGTGTTTAAAAAGAATTTCCTAAGAGCTGCAGGCTTAAAACATTTCTGTTAAACAAAACGTGCTTGGAGCATTTTCACTGGAAAAGACTGAGCACCTGTTTTGAATGGTGTGCAATGAGACAATCTCTGAAAGTCTACTGTGGTATTCTTAAAATAAACGCACAATCAGAAACAATGTGTGTTGAGTAACTTACATACCAGTCACAAAAAAGCAAGACACAGTGTATATATACAGATATATGGATGGCCAAACAAAGCCTTGTTCTTTACTGAACTGTATCACTTGCCTGAGACCAAATAAGCACATGTTTTTTGTTTAAATCTGCAAAAGCCTATCACCATACCCTTTTAAATATCATCTCTCCTTACACAAATCCAGCAGGGATAGACAAGAAATTATTTGATCAAGCTTGGCTTTCCTGAGCTAATTAGCAAGGTCTGGAAACAATATATAGTTATGCAGTGCAGCGCCTGAACAAAAACAAACGCACCTGCTTGCCAGAATCTAATGTGTCACCTGTTATTTCAGAGCAGGTATAGCAGTCAGTCACAGCACAATACTCTCCATAATTAGTCTCTGAAGAACAACAACAGATGGAAGGAGTGAAAGATGGAGAGAGTGAGAAAAAAGACAAAGACAGACATGTGAACACAGATAGGATACATACAGCCTCTACATACAGTTTGATACCCCACTGCAAACGCAAGTGATGTGTATAGTGTGCTGTATGTATGCGTTCACTTTTGAATTGGCAGTCATAGGAACTGGTTTATTCAGATATAAATTATATCTATTTATAAATATAATTTTAAAAAATTACATGATTTAAAACCTGAAGAACATATCAAAAAATGCATAAAGGGACCAGATATAATATTATGACTAGACAGTGATATCAATGGCTGTGAAAGAGTTGGTACTGATAAAAGATGTCTATTCAGTGCAGGCTGCTACAGTTGTTGACCTCTAATGTGATGAAAGTCCTTCTCAGTCACAATCACTGAAAATGTTTTTAGAGTCTTACCACAGAAGTCATCTCAGTGCTGTGTGGGAGGATTTTTTTTCCCACTCACTCGCTTTAGAGATGTTAGAGCATAAAAACACTTAAATCTGTCACTGCAAAAATCAGCAATCATTGCCTTTAATGTAGTAATGACAGTATTGGCTTAAAAAATAAGAAACCCTTAATGCTTGGGTCTTTATCACTGGGGTCAGAGCTGAGGAGTGTCCTCTATTTGCATTCACAGAGGGGTTGAAAGTCTTCAGGGGACACATTTATATTCACAGCGATGTCTCAGTTTATACACCCCCTGTAAAAACAACCATATGTTGCACAGGGTGAGCCCCGTAAAACAGAGCTCGTTAACAAGTCTACACTCAAACACACACACACACCACACAACACACGTTTTGTGGATAAAATGTATTCCTGCACAAAAACAGGAGATTTTAAACTTGCACAACCATGCAGCCTGGTTACTTGTAAACAATATACACACATATGCACAAACTCACACAATAAGGAAGCAGGAATAGAAAATTGGGCCACATATAAACAGAGCAAAGCAATTTCACATGGTGACTAATTACTCAGTATGAAAAAAATTTGCCTGCTCCAGCCTGAAAGATTTTTTTAGAGCAAATAACCATTTAAAAAAACCAAAGGTGGATCTTTATCCATCAGACTGTGAAGAGGAAGCATCGAGATGGATAATGAGATAGCAACTTCAAATGCTCTTGCTCCTACATTTAAGTTTGCTTTTTAAGTGAAATGCTTAATGTAAATTCAGGATTTAGCTCGTCGACAGACGGGCAAAACTGTTGGGAGAAGTTTTCTTTTTTTTTTGATAAAAATATAGTGACAGAGTTTCAAATGTTTATATGACACAATGTTCTTTCCTTTAATTCCACATGGAAAAATGCCAAACTCATTAGGCTAGAATGTGCAGAAGATGGAGTAGACTGGGTTTGAGTTTGTTTGTTGGCAGTGAATACATAACAGTATGAGGGAGTGAACTGAGTTATGATGAACAGATTTATCTTGTAGCTTAAATTTACAGCTTTTCATCAGCGGCATCAATTGTATACAGGCTGTTCCATAAATTACTGCCACCTATGTTTCAGACTACGTTAGAAGAACGTACTGAAGAGGTACTGCATGTACAGTGGGACATTTTGAGGTCACCTGAAGTAAGCAACCTCTCTCACAATCCTTCTTACTTTTTGTGACCACTCCCTCCAGCCTGATGATGTTAGGGTGGTCAAACTGGCCCATGATAGATGCCTCACGCAGGAAGTCCCGCCTCTGACGCTCCACGTAGCCTCCTTTCAGTGTCTTTATCGCCACAGCAATCTCCTTCTTCCCTGGTGTTCTCAGGCGACCGCTGCAGACTTCTCCAAATTCACCTAGAGAACACACACACACACACACACACACACACACACACACACAGAGCTCATTACACTCACTCACATTCATTTCCTGCAGACTTACTCTAACTCTGTTTATAGCAACTACTTGCCTAAACCTAACCTTAAACCAAGTCTTCCTACCCAGATTTAATGATTTATGCAAATCAGACTTACTTATTGTCAATGCCACATGAGTATGTAAACACACATACGTGCACATATAAACACCATATGATGTATATCAGCAAGCACCACCCCATCAGCAGGTAATGCAGCATACCACCTGAGGGCAGTGTTGCAGTTCCCATTTAAACTCCAGCCTTATTAGCTCTTCTCTGATTAGGTTAACTTCATAACGTTCTCTCTTTCACCTTCTAAAAAAAGCCTCAAGTCTATTCTTGCATTTTCTTTTGTTCTCTAAACCTGTTAAAGTTTTAGTATTCTAACAGCGTGTGTCAAGAAAATGACAGTGAAAAGCTGGCAGATGAAAAAGGCATCCTCTCCAGTATATACAAAGGAGAAGATAGAGGGGTTCACAGCAATAAAAACAGATAATCTCATATGCACATTTAAAACTATTGTTATTCAAACCAACATGAAATGATCCTCTTCTGCTCACAGGAGAACATTATGTGTCAGTGAGCGAATGTATAAAAGTGTGCATGTTTGTGTGAGTATACCGGCTCCGATCACCCTCTCAATGCGGATCCTGGAGGGGTCGATCTCCTTGGTGAATTCATGGACAGCCTGTGTGGGATCTTCATATGTATCAGGATCCACGTATGTCTTTATCCCTGGGAAAGGGACTGTGGACAAACACAGTGAATAATCAATACAATGAAGTGGAGTACAGGAGTTTGCTTTTTATGGTCTTGAACAGTCTTGAGGTTAAAATGATTAAAACTATGTGCAACATTCAGAGTTTACTGCTGGTGGTGCTGGAACATCGTTATGGATGCCACAAATACCACACAATCAGTGGTACCTGTACCCCAGAAGGTAGTTTTGCAGTCACCGGGGGAATGTGGAAAGAATGAAAATAAACACACTCATGGGATTACTGACCTTTAGTTAATTTTGGCAATAACTAACAGCTATGATAAGCTGACTGCACGGGACTCAACATCCTTGTGTTGTCATTGAAAACATGAAAAATAGTTGGCAAACATGCAGATATGTTAAATATAAAATCCAAGAAACGGTCGACAAAAATATAGTAAAAAAGCATGACAAACCCACATTCACATAATCTACACATCTTAGATGAATAGATAGGACAAACCTTTAAGTCTTCTATCAGCAGTGGATCATGTTATATAAACAAATGCAACTCTCTTGAGACAAATGGCTTCAGACACACCTTCCTACTACCATTTATTATGAGCTGTGAGACAACGAGCACAAATCTTTTGCTGAAACCCCTCAGGGTAGCACACTGAGCACTGAACAATCCTTTTAACCGCAGCAAGCTTTTAGCCATTATTTAATGTGACCCTTCACCCTGCCGAAGTGTCCTTGAGCAAGTCAGCGAGTCTTTAACAAGCTGCTGCTGGTCTGGCGATGACCCTCGCCTCCCAGTGGAGAGGTCCTACACAAAAGCTGTGCTTCTCCTTCAGGGATCGATAGAGTATCACAAAACAAAAAAACAACAATGAGTTGTCTCAGAGGCATGAATCGACACAAGAAAAATGCCAAGGACCTGGTTCCCCTTTCACAGCTTCTGCTCAGCATCTCACACTGTGCTGCTGAAACAGGACACAGGAGCTATGCACTCTATTTTACAGCTGATTGTAGCTCTGTGGCCTCGATCCAACTGTCCTCTTTGAATAGTCCTCACTTCTCTTTGTCTTCTCCTCTCTTTCTATACCTTTCAACCCTCATCTTCATTTTATTCTCCCTTTTTTGTTTATCCTCTAGCAAATTTCCCTCACTTTGTTACCATCTTCTTCATTTTACTGCTCAGCTCCCTTTCAAATATCTCTTTCTCTCTGTTTTTCACCTCACAGCTCTCACTTCAATTTGTGATTTTCACGTCAGGAATGAAAAGTTGGGCATAAAAGATATAAAGAAACAGAAAAGTACAGGAGTGCAAAAGCTGGCAGCTCAGAGATGTAGTTATCATATGTAACCAGATTAACAAAAAATAATACCAAAAAAAAAAAAAGCTTGTGTAGAACATTAAATGAAACCTGACTGGACGTAAAGAGGAAGACAGAAGACAAAGGAAAGTAGAATAAAAAGATAGACAGATGAAGGAGCATACTGGTGGCAGTATTAAATAAATACATTGCAAGCATTTGTGACAATAGCAGGTAGGCGTTTTTGTATTCTGTAAAAGCTCATGGTGAAGTCAGTGCGAAATTCAATATGCATAGGAACGAGAACAAATGGGAAATGATCCATACAGAAGTACATGGTGCATGTTGAATGCAAAGTGAAGAGAGGTGGCTGTTAGCGCCCTATTATGGCTCTCAGATTCTCCTCAGGTTTATTCCCAGTTTACTGGCACCATGTTAAATTAAACATGTCACTTTCTAGCCAAATATTTGGAGATTCAGGGTAAAGTAGTATTAATTCTATTGTGAGTTTTTTTCAAAGAGTTTCAAAAACATATTTTGATATAAAACTTACTCAGCAGATAATTCAAAGTGAGAGAATAAGCATAGAAAACAACAGAAAAAGAGAGAGAGACGGGTTGATTGATTTACCATGTCCATTCTGACAATTCGCCCTTCTTTTATCCTCCGAGGTCATCTTGGCCTTAAAGTACCACTGGCACCTGGAAAACACACAGAACGACTGATTCAGTTATAACTTTATCAGATGAGCAATAATGCAACTTTTTATTGGGATAGTGGGGGATATTGGAGCTAAACAGAACAGACATTAGACACATGGCACTCATTAAATCCTGAATTGAAACAACTCCAAAACAACAAAGATGGTGGTAGAAGTATAACATCCAGGTTATAAAAACATTTTATTTGTCTTTTTCAGATTTGAGTGTTGATTCTATACATGCAGTTTTTATTTCCTGATGACCATCGAAATGGCTGCAGAGTGTTGAGACCTGCTGGTAGGAGGACTTTGTAAATACACCACTGCCAAACATTTCTCTCTCCCACTTTGTCACATACTGATGCCGGCTTTACACTGTAATGCTTGAGTACCTCTTTGCCTTCATTCTCCCTCAGTGTCTGAAAAAGGTGATGAAACCACGGACAGAAGTGGTCCGCTGGTGTCATCACTGTTGCGGGATGTGTAACCTTGATAACCAATGACCCGTAAACAATGTTAACCATGTAGAGAAGTTTGTCTTTTAACGTGCTTTACTCGTGAAAGCTCATATGTGAACCCCAAATATGATTTTACCCTAAATCCAATCGAGCAGTTTTAATATGTCAACCAACCATGTAATTTAAAGCCTAATTAAAAGTAAGGAGTAACAGAAAAAGTTGCATCAAAAACAAAAGTAAAACTAAGTTAGAATGAAAGTATCTCCAGAAATGACTTGATGTCTTGTGGTTGTAGGCCTCTGTGATTGTTCCATCTGCATCACAACCTGGACCTTCATGTTGGGAATCTTCTCAATAAGGGTATCATTGTATGAGTAAAATGAGGCTAAAGGGGTACCCCTTGCATTAAATTATGATGAGATGGGGTTCCTGACAAAGCATGCAGTATGTGAGGAGTTGAGACTAAGAATGTTTTGGTCAAACACAGGATTTCTTTCTCTCCTGCATTTCCTCGGACTCTCCTGGAAACAGACCTGAGTAAGAGTGTGACTGGACCACGAGCAGAAAACCGCAGAAGTGTGCACATTTGTGTCGTGTAACTTCTGTGATAAAACCATTAAAATGTTTCTCTGAGCATGATAAAGGATCATGCTACTCTAACACAATTACTTTTCATTTGTTTAAGGAAGGGATGCTTGCTTCTTTTAGCGGTTGCATAATCTTGCTTTAAACAATTCTCATGTCTGTAGGCTACCCCCAAAATAGATTGTGGTATTGTTTTCATTTTACACTCCTCTCTAGATCACGCTGAATTACACATCCCCATCTACTTAACACAATCTCCACCAAGTTATGTGCTGCACAAGCTGGCTTGAATTCACAATCAAGCATCTGTACAAACAGCTTGATATAATAATAACACAAGTCACAGAGCTCCGTGTGTGATGTTGGTGTTTTGTGTTCTCATGTGCAACTTTTTCAGGCAACAGAAGCAAAAAGCAACAAAAACCAAAAAACTGTCCAAACTACTACTGACAACTTAAAATTATCTTTCATGTCATAGCTTTGTTCTACATGCTCAAACTCATGTGCACATTAAAAGATGACACTCTTCCTAACATTTTCTGTTAGAAAATACTGCAGTGAACAGGGTCAAACACCAGCACAATGATGCAAAGTCTAGCTTATATAGCTAACAACTGAAAAAAAACCCCAACAGCACCAGATTGTTTCATCATTGCAGCTTTCATTTCATTTGAAGAAAATGTTCAGAAGCAGACGTAGCCTGGCCGTGAGTAAGGTTAGACTGTCTACTGATAAAATAAAGATGGAGGTGGTTTCATCTCATTCAAGGGGTTGTCTCTGCAGCTAAAAAATATAATGCAGAGACACACAGACACACACACACACACACACACACACACACACACACACACACACACACACACCGATTCACAATTTGTGAGAAAATTGAAAGAAAAGTGACATCTGGCTCAATGAGAAATACACATGAATCCTGTTAACCGAAAGGAACAAAGAAAATTAAAAGTTTTCTCTGCATACGACTGTCGGAAATACAAAACTATGTAAAAGCTCTCTCGTCCTCCCGTATGTGAGAGTGTGTTTGTGGGAGAGTTTATCTGGGCACTGACAGACTGAGAGACAGCCAACAACAGATAAAGAGCTGCTGCCAAGAAAGTCTGAAAAGCTGAGAGATTAGATGACAGCATCTGCAAAAGACCACAGAAGACTTTATCCAAATAGATACTTGGATGTTACTCTGAAATCAAAAATCCAGAAAATGCAAAGGAACTTTTCTGAGTTATATTCATAAAAGAGCATTGTATATGGACAGGTCTAACAAAATGTGTGTGTGTGTAATAATGAATGAATGTGGCAAATTTCAGTGTACTGAAAGGTGAAAAGATAATATTAAGTCCATTGACTATTGAGGGAGTTACTTTGGTGTGATAGTAAAACAATGTCATGCATGAAATTGTCATCGCAGGTTACAGTTAGGTCTGTAAGTTTTTGGACAATGAGATGATTTTAATAATTTTTGCTTCTATACACCACCACAGTAAGTTTTAAATCACACAATCACAATATGATTAAACGACAGACTTTCAAGGGGTTTAACTAAATAACTGCATTAACTGTCTAGGAATTATAGTGATTTTAATACACAGTCCTCCATTTTTAGAGACTCAAAAGTAATTGGACAATTGACTGACAAGCTTCATGACATGTTAAGCAGATAAAAGATTGGGAGTTGACTTCAAGTGTTGAACAATCTGGAACATTCTTAGAAGGAATGCACTGGTCAGCTCAGTAACACCAAAAAAAGACAACTAAAGTGCATGATCAGAATTATCTCCAGGGTTAACACTCTCAAGGAGGTAGGGTATCATTATCAAAGTCTACAATCAAGAAATGCCTTCATGAATGGAAATAGAGGGTTTACAACAAGGTACAAAGAGCTGGTTACACTTGAGATTAGAAAGGCCATGTTAGACTTTTCCAGAAAACATCTACAAGAGCCGGCACAGTTCTGAAACAATTCTATTTGACAGATGAAACCAAGATGAACTTGTATCAAGAGAAAAATATGGAGAAGGAGAGAAACAGCTCATGATCTGAAGCATACCACAGCATCTATTAAACATTGTGGAGGCAATGTTATGGCATGTATATGGCTGCCAGTGTAACCAGGCCACTGGTGTTTATTGAGGATGTGATGACTGATAGAAGTAGTGGGAAGAATTCTGAAGTGCACAGGACTATACTCTGCTCAGATTCAGCCAGCTGCTTAAAGCTGGTTGGAGAGCACTTCACAGGGCAAATAGATGACCCAAAGCAAAAGCAACCCAAGAGTTTCTCAAGGCAAAATGGGATATTCTTCAATGTCCAAGTCAGTCACCTGATCTCACTCCAACAGAAAATCATTTTGAGTTACTCAAGACAAAACTAAAGGGAGAGAGACCCACAAATAAGCCTGTAAAGGCCTGGCAGAGCATCTCAAGGGAGGAAACACAGCATTTGGTGATGCCCATGACTTCTAGACTTGTATGTACAAACAGTTAATGCAATACCTTTGTTAAACCCCTTAAATTAAAGCTGAAAGTCTTTTGATTTAAAATCCACTGTGATGGTATACAGAGGCAAAATTACAAAAAAAATTGTCATTGTCAAAAAACCTACGGATTTATGGACTGTCCCATGTTAGAAAACCAGGCTCAAATAGTTTCCTCTCTGTTGTCACACATTTCTTGGATTCTAGTGCTACAAAATGAATTTGGGTCCATTAGCAGACCATTCTTTTGCAAACAATTTAAATAACCAAGCTACAGCAAAAGTGACAGCCATTAAAACAGCATCTAATTTATAAATTTGACCTGTGATCTGTCATTTTTTACAGTTTTCATTCCTGAAAAGGTATTGTAATGGTGATGTATTAAGCGCAATAACGTATAATTTTTAAAAAAAATGAAATAAATACATAAAACCACTTGCAAAGTTATGAATTAGGAAAAATCAGAAGGATAATATAATAATTTGGGCAAAGTTATCCCTTTGGTGAAGCATCTTATGTTATGTCAGTCATTCAAATTGCTCACTGTTATATAAAAATGGAGTAATGGCTTCATTTAAACATGGCACTGCTACTTGTGAAGCATATGGTTGCGTGAGAGGTGGAGGTGGCACAGTGTGAGAGGAGCAGTGAGGTAAAAAATAGTTATATAAAAAATTAAAAGGTGCTTTGAGTTCTCTCAGAGGATGTATCACTGATGAATTTTAAAACACATCTTGCAGTAGAGGGCTTAATTAATGGCCATGTGCATGAGGGGCTCTTGGTCCCGCTGGTGTATCCCCTAATAAATTTTCTCATATTTCATCATTTATTAGAATATAGAACTCTATTGCCTGTTTCTTACAGTCATGCAGCACGCAAGAAGAGTTAAAGTGACAAAACTAGAGTCTGATGCTTATGAAAAGGCTGGTGTTTAATCAAATGTTTTATTTATTAGTAAAAAAGCATGTTTGAAAGGGGCTTGAAAGGCTGAATTTGTTTATTTTTATATTTCTCTCTATATTTTTGAAATGAAGAAAATGATGAATGAGCTTTATCAGACTTTTTTTACAAAGATATTTGCTAGTTAGATCAGTTCATTGTTGGGTTTGGTCTTTTCAAAGGATTTACTAACAATAAGAAACATCTACAAATCCAAAAGGGTACTGCGAGAGCTCATCTTCCACCAAGGCCAGTGCCTTATTTTTCTCTCTCTTTCTTTCTTTTTTTAATCCAAAAATCCATCAAAATGCAACTTTTATCATTTTTTCTTTTAGTAAATTTGTCATGGTAGCTTTCGCAAATTCTTGCTGAAAAGCAAACACACAGACAAGCAGTGCTGCGAAAATACCTCTGAGGACAGAGGCAGAGAATTCACCAAAGCTATCCTTTAAATGAGAAGCAACAAAGTAGAAGAGCAGAGTCCAGAGGCTTGACCCAAACCCCCAACAGAGACAGAACAGAAACAGGAACAGAGAACTCTCACAGTCACACTGTCACTTCGGAGCAGAGTCCTCTCTTCACTGTCACTGCTGTAGACTTGTCTGCCTCCCTCAGCCCTGCGCCTCCAGATCACTGTGGTCCAGAAGGGAGATGCTATCTCCCTTCTGGAGATGAAGTTGGTGGTGCTGAGTGACAGAGGTCTGTAGCTTATCCTGATTCCAACAGTGATACAACTGTATGTTTTCACTGCTGGTATAATGCTACTTTTAACATAATAATAAATGGATTGCAATAGAAGTTCATAAGTTGGCCTTCCTTCAAGTTTGTGTATTATTCTTATTATTATGCAGTATAGTCATTACTTCCTCATTACGCCCAACACAACAAAAGGCAACAGAAATGTTAATATACCAAAGAGTTTGATAAATAAGTCATAGAAAGACAGTAATTAGAAACAGCTGCAACCATTTAGCTCCACACAAACATCTAGGGAGAGATGAAAGGAGTACTGGGTAATTTTGCCTGGGTAAAAATGCACTGAAATAAAAGTAAAACAGACACCTATAGGATTTAAAACATAGGCCTACTGTATGTTGAGTGAATGCGCCTTGATGCCCCAGTAACCAACAATGCACTATATTTCTTGTCTATACTGAGGATAAATTAAAAATATACAATGGCCTTCCTGACTAATTGAATTTGTCAGGAATGAGAACAAAACCACTACTGCAAGTGCCCAAATGCTTTGTTTTAGGGATATTAAGCCACACAGATCAAATAAGCAAACACTTATATAGAATTCAAATATCAAGCACCAATAAGCAATAAAAACTGTACCAAAAATACCCAACGGAAACCCATAAAACCAAATCAACTATCACTAGAAATTTGAGAAAGTCTCTTAGGGCTGTACAAACTGTTAGATTTAAACCTGCAGCATTAAATCAGATGACCTTCTGTAAGAGATCACTTGTAATTAAATTATTTACCATCTCTGCAGCTTTATGAACTTTTAATCCTTTTTTGGCTCATTTGTTTGACTTTATATCCCACATATATGCTATCCTAACAGATAAACCCTGATAAATCCTTAAGAATAACATTCATATTGAATGATTCTGCAGCACATGATTTTTGCAAACTACCAATACATTTTGCAGGGGCTAACATAAAGCTACAATACAAAAAAGAATATAAAATTTTTTTTTCAGTCGACCAGAAACAATTTGGTATATATATGGTGGCTGTCTCTGATGTACACTCCTGTAAAAAAGAAAGTTTTCAAAAGACTTTATGTAACACAAAAACAAAAAACTAAGGACACTCCATGATTCAATGGCTTGTAGATCCACCTTTAGCAGCAATAACTTCAAGTAATGGTTTTCTGTATGATTTTATCAGTCTCTCACATCATTGTGGAGGAATTTTGGCTCACTCTTCTTTAGTTGCATCAGTTCATTGAGGTTTGTGGGCATTTGTTGATGCACAGGTCTCACCACAGCGTTTCAATCGGGTTGAAGTCTGAACATTGCAACACCGTAATTCTTTTCTTTTTCAGCTGTTCTGTTGTAGATTTGCTTCAACTGTTGGACAGATGGCCTCACATTTGACTCTAGAATACTTTAGTATAGAGAGGAAGTTCATGGTTGACTAGAAGGTGCCCAGGTACTGTGGCTGCAAAACAAGCCCACATGATCACCCCTCCACCACTGTGCTTAATAGTTAGTATCAGGTGTTTGTGCTTTTATGCTGTATTTTAACCAATTGTGGTACTGTGCATTATGGCCAAACATCTCCACTTTGGTCTCATAAACTTTATCATTTTACATGCCAACTGAGGCCTGCAGTCTGAGAGCTCCTAGGTTTTTTGCAGTTTCTCTGAGCATTGCATGATCTGACCTTGGGTTGAATTTGCTGGGTGGTCCACTCCTGGACAGATTGTGGCATTGTGATTACATACACCTGAATGCTTCAGACCTGCAAACTGTCAAAACATCTGCTTTTACATAGGTGGCCACACTTGCTGATCAATTAATCAAGTGCATTTGATGAGAGCAGTAAGGATGTACTTAGTTTATATAGAGTTCTACGAAAACCTTTTTCTGACTGTATATAGAAGAAACACATTATACATTCACTTATCGCTGTGCCACTAT
This sequence comes from Heterochromis multidens, assembly GCA_015108495.1. Taxonomy (NCBI): domain Eukaryota; kingdom Metazoa; phylum Chordata; class Actinopteri; order Cichliformes; family Cichlidae; genus Heterochromis; species Heterochromis multidens. The sequence continues at coordinate 5,682 of VUQS01056765.1, read as the reverse complement.
AAATATATATGGATGCTCCTATCCATGCATAGAGTATGTACTGTATGTATGGATATACAGCCATAGATGTGAAATACAAATCAAGTTTACACTGCTACATACTGAATTTAGGAAACTCCATAACCAAAAAACCTTTATTCGGCACTAGCAGACAGGAGCTGCAGTCACATAATCTCTAGGCCAATCGTGGCTCTAAGTGACACCTATTTGTAACATACAGATGTGATAAATTGTTCAAATAACATTATTGATTATTGCAGTTTTAAGAAACAGGAGATGTTGATGTCTTCTTCATGGCTGGCTTTTTTTTTCTTTCCACGGCTTGAGTTGGATCAGCAGCCACATGAATTATGCAGGAGACTTCAAATTTTTTTAAAGAATACATTTTCTCTTTCTCATATGTGATGTGAGGCAGAGGTGCTGCCTCAGTAACTATTATAATCAACAAAAACAACCTCCCCAGAATGACAGAGAGGCCAGGCCAACTGAAAGGATAATGCAGGCTGTGACTGAATAAGTTTGGGGTGAAAATGCAGACAGTGTACTAGAGGAGAAAGTGTTGGCGCTTGCTTGCACGAGTGTGTGTGGGTTCATGTGATCACATATGAGCCTTCTTCTCTTTGAGGACTTAACATAATCCGGGTTGCCAGATTAGAGCAGGTGTCAGAGGGCTGTGAGCCACAGGTTGCCAGACTGGGCTTCGGCTAAGTGAAGTCTGTGGGATCCTGGACACTGATAGACAGAGCAGATAACATGGCGGGTAACAGTGGCAGAGAGGACAAGAAGGGGATTTGGAAAGCTACTGTTGACCTCTGCTGATGGGGTCAAGCTGTTCATTAAAGAAATGGTGGCATGTGCCTTTATCAGTCTTTTCCAGTCCTATCCTCTGATCCCCTTTATCCGCCTATCCCTCTGTCTCACCGGCTTTCATGTTGTAAAGAGGCCACACACACACACGCATAGACACACAAAAATAGCTATCGCACACAAAGACCTTGGCTTCTTCCACTGTTCTCTGCCCTGTCGAACATTGTTAGAGTACATATTCACACGCATATTCAAAAGCACTTTACCCACCCACACACCTCAGTAAAACAACCTTGCTCAGAGCCCTAATCAAAGCATCAGTGTAATTCAAACCACTCCTCTCTTACCCTAACATCCCTCACAGTCACCTCACCACAGCGCACCGCTCTGCTGCAGAGGCCACAAAGGGCACAAAAGAAAGGCTGGATTAAAGAAGATAGGAAGAAAATGAACATTGCAGTGATGTCGAGCAAAACTCTTAAGCTTGGCTACATCTGTGTAATCATGACACCTTCATTCTCTCACTCTTCAAATCTAGCACAAGTAGACAGCAAACATAGATGTAAATTTAGGAAGCTTTTAGGCCAGCCAGGTGTTAAACACTCATCATACAGCAAGTCCTCTACAACCTTACATCTATGAGAGGCGTATGACTGAAAGCTCCCATCTTTTCCAGGCAGCTCAAGTACATTTGGAGCTTTTTTGAAACTGAAAGAGAGTGAAAGTTCCTCCTACACAGGGCAACGGGACTGCAGATATGATAGCTTGTGATGGAGTCAAAAAACACTCCAACTACTGTTGTGACTGTTATTAGATGAATTCAGGCAAAAAAAAAAGGTCTTCTTGTACTACAATTCAAAAAGTTTAAAGGATTTGCTTTAGCTCTTGCACCTAGTGTGTGTGTGTTATTTTAAATAAAGTACCCTCTTACAAACATAGATCATACCTAACAAATCCAAAATATGCTGTAAATGTCTGCTGTAAAACAGATTTTTCTAGAACTGATGGACTTAAAATTCCTTTGACATTTAAATCAAACCAACAGTAAAGGTGTTCACTGTAAATCTGTTCATCTTGCCTAAAAAAAAAATCCAATATCTGTGAAATTCGTGGCGGAAATCCTCCGGCAACCAGGATGTTTCAAATGTTCAAGAACAAGTTGCAGTCTGTAAAGGTTCCATCAATTTTTCCCAGTAAAAATTCATTTGAAGCACACACGTCCACAGCTTGGATTACAATTAAAGCTTTCTGATGAAACCACGAGTATAAGAGATTAAGAAATACATTAGAAAATGTCAGGTCTAAGGAGAAGATTTAGATACTAAAAACTTCCCGGGTCCACACATTCGATTGAGAGGCTTAAAAGTCAGGTAAATCATGTGCTTCTAATGCCGGCTGGAAGCTAAGGACAATGGCGTTAAGGAAACTAAAAACACCACCTGCATGTTAAATCAACTCACATTGAATTCTGAGTCAGGGGTGAGTGAATTAAGCAATTATGTTGTGTGTTTTGTTCTGTCATTTCACTTTGTTAAATCTTCATAAACATTACTATTGAGTCCTGAGGGGTTACTTAATCTAAAACATGAAGGCCCAGCACACCACTGCTGCACCCACACAAGTGTTTTTCATTTGGATCATTAAAGGATTGTTTTGTTGCACACAAACCAGGGAGAATATATAAAAGTGTAAGGTTGCTCTCTGCTCCCATGTCTGCCTTACACTTCTTTATTTATGACGGCAAGTGTTGGGCATAAAAAAATCACTTAGACACCAAGAGACAAAAACAAGTAGGTATTTAATTCCTTTGTCAGCCCCTCTAAAAGGAATTGTGGGAAATGTTTGATGGAAAATCATTAACTTGGACTATTTTGCTCCACTTTGCTTATGAAGATTGAGTTTGTGCCCAAAGACATCACACACTGCATATGGAACGGATGCTGGATGATAAGCATGCATTTATGAGTAACTGCTAATCACGAGATGCCCTCAAATTTGATTTAATGCCATGAGAAAGTGGCACATGACCTCACTTTTTGTCCACTAAAACCAAATCCCATTCTGCATTTCCATTGTCAAATACCTTCTCTGTGGGACACTGATCAGCTGCAGTAATGTTAGGTGTATTTTTTAACGTACTTTTACACTACATATGCTCAGGGTGTTATGACTGTATTTGGCTTACCAGCCTCAGCACACCCAATCTCTGCTGATCTAAGAAGCTAACTTGGATTGGGCCGTGTTGGTACTTGAATGGAAGACCGCCTGGGAATACCAGTTCCTGTGGGCTTGGGGCGCTGTGGCAAGATTCATTCATTGGAGTCTGTGTGTATGTGATAGGAAGTGCTGAAGGCATAGAATAATGCACTTATGAATGAGGCTTGTAGTAAGAAATGCTTTATGTATTCAGTTAGAGTAGAAAAGTGTTATATAAGTACCAGTCTATTTAAGAGACAAAACAGTCTCTTAATTACTAAAAAGGAGATGGATCTTTACATATTAAAAAACTGAGCAATGGAAAAAAGATAATCAGTTTAACAGGCAGTTGTAGGTGAAGATTACATAAGAAACATGCTACAAAAGCCTGAGAAGTATTGTACTTCTCTTTATACCTGTTTTTTCATTTGTTATTTGTGTAATGTTTCATGTAGATAACCCACTGCAACACTATCAATGTCTCTCTGCAGAGATATTCTGGTGATGTGTGTTATTCTCCATATTTTTAAATGGTATCTCATCTTCCTCTCTCTATGGCAGTCTGCTTTTTACTCCAGTTCAATCTGACTATAAACACTTTTGATTTCCAATCTGATCAGACAGGATCTATTAAAAATTCAATCTGGGAGACTATAACACTGCTACCAGCAAAACTGACTGAGAAAATCTTCAGTGTCTCTGTTGAAATACAAAAATACATTTTTAAACAGTTATTATGCTGTCAAGGTGTCATAATCTTAACAACTTGCCTCATTTCCACTATGACCTCTTATTTTATGTAAAGGAGGTCATCTTGCTATTGTAGATGTTGTAAATGCAAATTCAAACTATGGTACTTCTCTTTAGAAAACTCTGGGTGTAGTGACAAACACTACAAGTACATTTTCCAAACTCTGTGTGTTACCAAAGATTTCAGAAGACAAACAATAGCTGTCTTGATTTGTTATTGATTGGATTAAATTCATTTATATTAATGGGGTGTCATGGTCCTGGGTCTTCAACCCAGTATTTTGTGTTTGAAGTTTTGGTCCCTTGTGTTTTTGAGGGCCTCTTGTATTGAGTCTAGTTCTTTTGTAATATTAGTAGCTTGCTAGTTTCCTTGGTCATGCATCATATCCTCTGTTTGTAGTCTGTTTATATTCTGGGTTATCTTCTTGGTTTGTAATATTCAGTTAGCATCCTCTTTGTGATCCCTCTCTGCCAACATGACATGGGGATCAATCACAACATCTTTGCACTATGATTTGTTGACTGATCCTTTTTTATTTTGATTACTCGGTAATAAGTTTGCCATTTAGCTAGTTTTACCTTATTTAAACACTATATACGTTAACTAAACTGCCAGGAGCTAATATATTGTCATTTGCGTGTGAATGCAACCACAGGTTTGTATTGCTGATTTACTATAAATACTATCAAACGATGCAAAATTCTCTCCTTTTTAAAACGGTCTCTATAAATCGTTATGGAAAAAACAACATCAATATAAAATGGATGTGTATTATTTGAAAACAGGAGATGAATTTGTGCTGTTGAATATTTCGCTCTGTGTTTTTGAGCAATTCCATTTAGTATTTGTTTAGTATCTTCACAGTGAAATTGTAAATTATTTAGCCTCCAAATCTCAACGTCACACTTCTGAAATGAAGTGGGGAAAGTGTTGTTGATTTTTTTTTTTTTTTCTGTCTTGCAGAGTTACACACCTATGCACCTGCCCACATACAAAGATAAAACTAGACTAGGGGTGTGAGCGCGAATCACCTTGAACGTGTGTCTTTAATGTTACGGCAAACAATTGATTTACCTTTTCTTCCTTCTTCCTTCATGTTCTCTGCACGTGTCTGTCTGTCTCCTCTATTATATGTTGTGCCTTGATTTAATTAATAGTGGATCTAATGCAATGTAATATAATGACAAAAATAATTAATAATCTAGTTTGTTCAAAAAGTGATGATTATAGGTTGACTACAGAATTGAGGATGAGAATGACTTAATTATTTAAATCACTGCACACAAATGTAAAAGCAACACCTTCACTCACAAATACACATTTTTGTTCTTCAAATAAATGTGCACAAACCATACCCAGCCCTATAATCCCTTGATATGTCTTTCCCTTCTCTTGGTTTTAGTGGTATTGTGTCCAAAGGTAATTGTTGAAGCAAATGTAGTGAAAGGCTGTGCCAATGCCCTGAGGAAATAATGAACACATACATTACTGTAAGGAATTTGAAGCTTACAGTCATACATAAATGAATCATTACAGTCATACTTAAATGGATCAGAGCCGTCCCTAACAATATTAACTGCACTTGTACTTTTCCATGCTCAATAATCCAGGTAGAAGAATCCCAAAAAGCTGAATCTGTTCATCTGGACGTAGCGTTTTTTTAGTGGGAAAAACGTTTCGTCAACTTATCCAAGTGACTTCTTCAGTCTCAGCTGACTGCAGGATTCCCCAACCTTATAAACAGTACATTTGCATAATGACCGAAACTAGCACCACTGACTAACAGTGGGCCATTTGGTCAGTTTCATGATCAATAGTATGAAAATTGTCATGACCATTGGTGATCCCTTCAATTTTATTTATATAGCGCCAAATCACAACAAAAGTCGCCTCAAGGCACTTTATATTGTAGGGTAAAGACCCAATAA
>VUQS01056760.1:0-13326 GCA_015108495.1 Heterochromis multidens | reverse complement strand
GATATACGCTATACAAATACTAGTGGCCTCTCAAGAGAAACATCCACATGTCTCCCTCACCGCATTCCTTATGATGGTTTTTAATTCAGCAGGCATGAGCGTGTTTAAGTTATTCCATGTCCAAAGTGTGTAGTAAAATGACAGATCTGTTTTCCCCAAATCTGTCAGAACTTTAGGTACATCAAAAAGCAACCAGCTAGAGGAGCATAGCTGTAACTACTGGTACTGGGACAGAGAAGGGTACACAGGTAAACTGGAAGCCTATCCCAGCTGTCACAAGGCACACCTGGACAGGTCACCAAGCTGTCACAGAGAGACAGACAACCTCATGCTCACATTCACAGCAATGGCCAAGAAATTTAGAGTTAACCTAACCCATGCATGTCTTTGGACTGTGGGAGGAAGCCAGTGTAGCTGGAAACAGCATGTAAATGAAGGGCCAGCAGTTTAAATCCAGGACCTTCTCACTAACCACCACACCACCATGCTGCCTGGTGTTTCAAGAAACATGCTTCAATTTTCTGGACTGACCGACCTTCATGCTTTAAAGTACTAATTTCATTTGCTATAACATCATTGAGACAGAAGTTGAATGGGTCAGTACCTCGACACAACTTATGGTCTTCTTAAGAAGAAGAAGGAAATTCCAGCAGTTAACTTCTGACAAAGCTCACCTGCTAACTGGAAACATGAAGGTGGTTCACATACTGACAGGTAAACAGAGGTAAACAGAATCTACTCTTCCAACATATCAAACTTTTTTTACTTTACATAGTTCAAATTTGTTGTTTTCTAGTTGTGGAGAAAAATATTTAAAAATAAATAAAGAAGGCTATCTCAGAATCTACTAATGTCAATTTTTTTAGTCAAAAACAAATACTGATTTGCACTTTTAGTGGTTAAATATATTATTTAATAATCATTATTTACTGAAGATAAATATATAATATATAATTATATGGAGACAAACCTTTATAATGCAGAACTTTTATTAGCAGTAGTATTATTGTGTTGCGCATGTCCGGTACCAACAGTCAGCGGCTCATATCGCGCTGCTTTCTTTCTCGGTCAGCGCGCTTTTGGGCACGGCCTCGGCCCTGCGGCTCCTCAGGTCCCTCCAGCAGCTGTGGACATGTCAAAATTCACATGGTTAGTACGGACAACGCCGGATGCTCTAGGACTGGGCCTTCAAATTAAAAGCATAACGCCGCCAACAAGACATTTTGACACTACGGAGAATTCTCCTTTAGTTCGTCTTTATGTGTTTAAGTGCGTTGATTTTATTTTTTATTATTGTGCTGCTTTACTCATATTTTTTTAATCTTTTGTTCATATTTCTTTCTTTCTGTGACGCATCTTTTTTTTTTTAGATGTGGCCCAGTTTTATTTTAGGACATATATCAGACGTACGTAGTTGAGTGTTATTTTGTAAGGCTAATGTGATTTTCTTTTTCATGCTCTCACGCTGAATCACAGTTATTTTATTCACATTTCTAACTAATACTCTGGTGTCCTATTAATCCCTCGATTCCCTTCATGCGCCTCTGATTATCTTCAAAGCTGTGACCGGAAGTACTGCAGGTTTATTCCGTGTGGCTTGACTCTACTCTCTGTCCCGCAAGGTCCCGCAACTGGCATGAGTTTAGGATCCGTGATTGGAAAAAAGAGGGGGGAATGAACAACACGCCGCCAGGATTACGGTTGGTGTGTGGACTTGCATTTTATTTCACTTTGTCCGCTTTTGGTTTTGGGAATTTGAACTTTGATCGGGGTTTTCTTTCTGTGTTGCTGGCTGGTCACTCGTAGCTCGCCAAGGGACTGTATTTGGGACAACAGCAGCTCCGTGAATGCTCTTCCAGAAGTATTTGCAATGCAGGGTGTGTTGTCATCACTCTTGTTTTTGACTTTTTTTGATTTTTCTCATAGCGGCTTAATGATGTGTCCACTTAAACTCTATAAAACAAACAAAAAAAAAGGATGGTTTATTTAAGTTTCATAAAGTTTTACCGTCCATAATTATTTTTAATCTCATTAAAAGCAGCCTGTGTGTGAAAATGTTGCATTTCTGCATATTTTTCAAAATAAAAGCTCCAAATCAAAAGCATAACTGTTAAAAAAAAAAAAGTTATCAGGTCCTGTTAAGCTCCCATGGTTCTTTACCTAACTATGTACATTGTATTTTTGTTGCATGTTTGCCATCTCTCTCTGCATTGTGTTGAACAGGAGGGTGTTTTTTCGCTGACATAGTTCTGTAGGGATTATAATGTAGGGAGCACATGCCCTCACAGGCCATTGTTGGCCCCTCTGTCTCTGTTGTGTTTTTTTCTACTGAGCAAGTCAATTGATGGAGGAATAAAAGGCAAAAAATATGCATTGACATGGCTTTCAGGAGAGAGAGAGAGAGGCAGAGGCAAAGGGGTCAGTTGCAGATTTGGTAGACCTACTGTTGGTGGCCTGTAACAGGTTCCAGCAGCAAACAGGCCATGAGGGCCCAGAGCAGCCCTGGAATTAAACAGGGGACATTGACAAGCAAGCCATGTCTTTAAACTACATCAAAAATTTCTATGAAGGATGCGTAAGTAGATCACTAAGGCTTATTGGAGGGCTTTTACTTTGATTGGAGCCTACCTCGCTGAATCTCTTCAGGATTTGACAGTCAGAGAGTAGCAGTGCTTAACAAAGATCCGTCCCGAGGCTTAAAATGAAAAGATATTGATTTGTTTTTTTAAAACCAATCTCCTTTTGCTTCCGTCTTCATGTAGCTGAGCCACATATTTGTAAGCCAAAAGGCTCTTTGCTTTGTGAGAGTGCCATTTAGGCTCTTTTTCTGGTAAACGTGACTCAGTGTTAGTGTCAGGACAGAGCAGGTAAAGAGATGAGATGGGAAATGTTTCCTCTCAATGGGTTTTGTTTTAGCCTTCAGAGCTCAGGGCCTCTGTAGCAGCTGCATTTATCTGGCTGACAAAAGCTGTTTTCTCTTTGTCTCTCACTCTGTGCGTGTGTGTGTGTGCGTGTGTGTGTCCATGTGCCTATCTATGCATTTGTGGGCTTGGACGTCTGTGTCATGAAAACTTGTATGGGAATGATGTACAATGTAAATACCCCTGTGTGTGCACATATGGCTGTCTACTTTAATTTGTCTGTGTGTTGCATTGTATAATTGTCCCTGTGTATGCTTGCTTACATGTGTCTATGTGCGTTTGTGTGTGTATGTGTTTCAGCTCAGGCCTCCTACAGTGATAGGCCAGTTCCACACCTTGTTCTTCGGCTCAGTGCGGATGTTCTTCCTGGGCGTCCTTGGCTTTGCCGTCTATGGGAATGAGGCACTGCACTTCAGTTGCGACCCCGACCGCCGAGAACTCAACCTTTACTGCTACAACCAGTTCAGACCCATAACACCGCAGGTAGGAGAAGTAATCTAAACATTTCAGCCCTCTAATGTCACATAAATTGCATAATTAAGCTAAGCTAAAGGGGCTTTTATGGATATCGGCTTATATTAAAGAAAAACTAACCCAAACTAAGTGCTACAAAACCTCAAACAAATTCTAAATATTGCAAAATGTCTTTTTTTTTTTAACCACCATTACAGATCATACTCAGTTGCAATGGTACATTTCAGTTCTAAGAAATCATACGTGTAAAATTAAGACAAACAGATGTGAATCATCCATTTGGATAAATTCTACTGAGGAATACAGCATCATGCATGAATCAGGGAAAATTTCAATATTCCAGCTGAGGCATCTTGAGGGACAGATGGTGAGGTGTCCAATCCAATAAAAAACATTTGCAGTCAGAAAATGGTCGCAGGTGGTTATCAGCATGAATGGGTTTTTCCATATTTGTAGAAAAGGCAATTTGGGAGAGAACATTTCAGCAAACACTGAACTCCAATTGACCAGATTCCTGCCTGCTCCATTTCCAAAGACACAAATCCTATATTTTACTTATTTTCATCATCTGGAAGGCCAATTTAAATCCAATGTGTGAAGTCATGCATAATAAATGGACAAATGTTCTTTTCTCTTGTTTGTTCTTGAACTTTCTATCCCTACTTAACCTTTTTTCCTTTGCCAAACTTTCATTCTTGACTTGCTCGCTCCTGTAAAAGTCCTCTTCTTGCTTGCATCCAGCAATTTTGTTTCCATGAGCTTTTCTCACTTTCCCTTCATTGTTTCTACCCTCTCTAGGTCTTCTGGGCATTACAGCTGGTAACAGTGCTGGTTCCTGGAGCAGTATTCCACTTATATGCCGCCTGTAAGAACATTGACCAGGAGGAGATCCTTGAGCGACCCATCTACACCGTCTTCTACATCATTTCTGTTCTCCTACGGATCATTTTGGAAGTCATTGCCTTCTGGCTACAAAGTCATCTCTTTGGCTTTCAGGTCTGTCCATTTCTAATTATTTCAAACTGGCATAGTGAAGGGCTGGGTAATAAAACAATAAAGATGATTATCATAAAATAGAAATAAATTTGTAGAACTCTCTCCATCCATGTTTTGACAGACAACACGAAGAGCCAATGACAATGAGAACAGTGCCATGCTGAAACAATCATGTGGTTGGAATATAGTTTTTTGAGATTTTATTTTGTATTATTATCTACGTTATTTATTTGGAACCAACCAAAGAATTTACTTTTCCATTTTGTTTGTTTTCTTCTGTAACACTGGATACTTTTGACTGGTCAGAATTAAGATTTAAGTTTATTCTATATACCTACAGTGCTAAACAACTTTATTAGACCACCTGTCAAGAAAGTACAAATATTCCAGAAATCTGTGAAAAACGTGTTTAAAACTAAAAATTAAATTGGTATTTATTAGGAAAATAACAAATGGAATTCACATTTTTATACCCAAATTTGAGCCGGCACACAGAAATTAATCAAGCATAACATTCAACTACTAAAACAAATTTTTCTGTTCAGGAATGTAAGTAAATAACTGTAATTTGACATCTTAATCAAAAAATAAGAATATGTGCTATACTTCTTTTTGTAAAACAGTAAGTTGGATAACAACAATAATTATATTTTAGGATTAAACATAATTTTGATTAAAGAGCTTGCACATATTGGTGGATTAACCATTACAGAAACATAAAAGATGATTTCAGTCATTACCAATACTGTTAATTTAGCGCAGCTGTGGCATGAGCCTTACATTGGGTGGTGATCTAATACATTTGTTAAGCACTGTATGTTATTTATTTAAAATACAATTGTATAATGTTCTACAGTATATTTATCATGTTCAACTTCTGATAGAAAATAAATAATATCTGAATCAAAGTTAACCTTATATCTTCACTTATTAGTAAGAAGGAATCTTTATGCTTGAAAAAATAGTGATTGGTTTATATCGTGATATATGTTGATTTCGACAGATATGAGAAAATTATTGATATTTTTTTCGCCATGTCCATGTCATTCTTACAGTCAGTCATGGTGACAAAAGGTTGTACAAAGTACCGCCTTAAACTTTTCATCGAAGCCATTTTTCCGCTGCACTTACTCAGGTCAGGCATGAGGTGTCCATACATTTAGACTTCTATTTTCACTGGGAAATAGAACTTGGATGTGTGAGACAAAAAAACAACAAACTATGGAGAGAACCGAAATAGTTGCTGAGTTGCTTTTTGTTGTTTTTGCCCAGGAGAATTTTATGTTGTTGATGGTGACGTTTGAAAGAACAATAGTTTGCTGCTCACTCAGCGCTTGTTCCGAGTTTAACCAACCTGTGTCGAGCCATGGCCAGCAGTTTTGTCAGGGCCACGGCCCTTCAGAGTTCCTATAAGAGTAGTTCCTGTCAGTGCATGTATGAAAATGTCCCACTGCTTCATAAAATTCTTTATGTTCCTCTTTGGCATCTCAGAGCAATCTGGAGATGTAATCTTTCCAGCATGTTGACAGTTGCCCTTACCATTTCTGGAGCATCTCAAAATAAATTGAAATATTTTAGCTCTGGCTCTGACTCTCTTCCACAGTGTCCCTCTCCTTACCCTCAACCAGTCGTGGCAGATGGCTGCCCCTCCCTCAGCCTGGTCTGCTGGAGGTTTCTTCCTGTTAAAAGGGAGCCGTCTGATTGTTGGGGTTTTATCTATATTATTGTAGGGCCTTTGCCTTTCAATATAAAGCGCCTCGAGGTGACTGTTGTTGTGAATTGGTGCAATATAAATAAAACTGAATAGAACTGAACTGAAAAAAATGGACCTGAAAACAAAAAAGCATTAACTTAATGGTTTTGGTGGTTTTCTCATGATAGCTAACCTCAGTAAGTGCCTTTCCCAGTGGCCTATTATTCCAAAAATCAATTCAATATGTACCAGCAACTGTTGGTGGAAATTGCCATGGTCTCACCTTTACATGATTATTATACCAGCAGAATGGTCAACTACTACTGTCCATCACCTCACACAATACCCTATAATACAGTACAAGATAAGATAAGTCCCTTTGAGCATGACATACCAAGAGAGGTTTGCAGCTTAACTTTAATCATGGATCTGTTCCTGTGTGAATATTGTCGTTGCACTTTTTAACTCGGTTTTAGATGCTGTGTAGATGGTCCAGCACATAGTAGGTACAGCCAGCAGTATTCAGTAGTGCCCAGCAAGAGTATCAATCAGTAGTTAGTGTCAATATTGCACATCAAATTCCTGTCTTTATGAGAGAGATGTAAGGATTGTACAGTCAGTGCTTAGAATTTCAAACAATAATTGAAGTATTAGTGTCTCATGTTTCTTTCTCTTTCCCCCAGGTTCACCCACTGTACATGTGTGATGCCAGTGCTTTGGAAAAGGCTTTTAATGTGACAAAGTGTATGGTGCCCGAACACTTTGAGAAAACCATCTTCCTCAGTGCCATGTACACCTTCACCATAATCACCATACTTCTCTGTATTGCTGAGATATTTGAGATACTCTGCCGACGGCTTGGTTATCTCAACAACCAATGACACAAATGTGCAGATACAATGACTGGTGATGAACATATATGACATCATATCTGCCAGTTTTATTGGGCTCCTGTTAGCTACTGCTGGACTTTTATGAAACAGGAAGCAAACAGAAGAGCAAAACCTCACGTGTGGTCCATCGTGAGTTAGTAGCACCAAGAACAATAGCAACAGCAACAATGTCAGAGCAAGTCTGAAATAATCTCTGGTTGTTTTTGACCATAACTATAGAGTGATGATCCCTGGTTGTATTTCAGATATCAGTGGGTCTGTACTGGCTGTGTCCAAAGGTATTGTGTGGACGTGATGGCCAGACAATATTTACCTCTTACTGAACACTTGAGGGATGGGATAGAAAGATTTCTGGTTTTCTTTTTTTTTTTCCTACAAGACATGACTGAAGGACAGACTTTATGGTGCTACTAAAAACTCTTTCCAGATGGATTACAGCCCAAGGAAAGCCCAGTGTTAAACACCCCGTGGCCCGTACACCTCAAAGGCCACTAATAATCTTTTCTTGGAGTTGTACCTCAGATCTGACTATACAGAAGAAACCCTGGAAGCATTAGCTGCACACATTTTTCTTAAGGGCCTGGCATGCACTAAATGCATCATGGTTTATCGAACCAATTTGATGCATCTTCAGTGGACTTTGTTCACTTATGGAGTGCCAGGACCAACAATTCAACTTCAAGGTGCAAAAAGATTTGATAGGAAGGCATAAAGTCTTCATGTAATGTAACTGTTAACAATGCAATTAACTGAAGAGCAAGTCGCATCATTCTGTATAAAGTGCAGATAAACATAACTGTCTAGCTTGTCTTTCAGGTGCTGACCAAATGTGACAGGCACACCGCAGAGCTGGCCACAGATTGTCACTCGTGCCATTCATAAGAAACTGTGATCCAGTAACCTTACCCATGGGCGAGTGAATTGCAGGTGCCATTGCTTCTGACACTTGTATGTGTGACAGTTATCGCTTCCAATGTGTGTCTGATGTTGCTTCTGGTCTGTTCTGACCTTCACCTCGATCAACATGAGCACCACAACTTTGTTGTGGATTTTTGATGGAGTTTTGTCTTTTCATATATAAGACTGGTGGTTCTTAAACAACCTTCAACTTGATCGTCAAGCTCATGTGCCGGTCGAACCTAAACTAATGCTTGAGTTTACCTCAGTGAGATGAAAAGGCATCTTTCTAGATCATCGATGTTTCTTACCAAAGATGCCACTGCTGAAATGGTTGCAATGTTGCAATGTAGTGTTAGGTAAAGATCTGCCCAAAGATACAACTTAATATGAAATGGGTTTGATGTAATGAACTACCAAAAGAAAGGAAGAAAACACTTTGTAATATATATTTAAAAAATTTTTATCAAAATGTATCACCTGAAAAATCAGAGTTAAAAAGTAGTAATTAAATTTGGATATAAAAATGTGTTGGAATGAAAATGTTTTAAATACATAGCAGTACTACAAGTTGTAATGATTTTGAAGTATCTGAAAAACCGCATCAATTGCCAGTAAGAAAAGATAATGCAAATTTTTTGTGATTGGGTGTTTAGTACAATCCTACTGACAAATTGGTTGAAATCCAAGATGGAGGAGGCTCAAGGCATCGTCAGTGCTTCACATAATCAGTATTGAACCTTCTTTTACTACAAAAAGCCAGGACACCAGAAGAGGTTAAAAGAAAGATGTCACTGTGTTGTAAAGTTCTCAACTGACATGGACAAAATCAAAGTGGAAACTTGAATATTATATATATATATATATATATATATATATATATGACAGTAATACAAACATTACACATATGCACCCATACACACACGCTCACATTCACCCTGTATCAGTGCTAAATAAAGATACATATTAAGACACTTGTACGTTTTTGAGATTCAAGACCTAACTACTCTCATATAAAATGTAATAAAGCAAAACTAAGTGCACATTCATTCCAGTCAAACAGTTGTTGAGCTTTTGTCCACGTCTGATTCTGAACTAACTTTCCTCTTCAGTGGAACTTAGGAAGGGTGTCCTCTACCCTCCACCCTTGCTTCACCTTTTTCTTTGCTTGAAGTATTGATACTTTCTGTAATTTTCCTCTAGTGTCATTGTCGATGTATTTTGAAAAAGATTACCTCTCATGTTTTGTAATGTTTTATTTTTATCAGACATCCATCCAACTTTTGTTATGAAGTTGTCAGCAATCTGTTCATCATCTCAGGTACAAAATTGCATTACCAGACAAAAGTGGATCAAACCCTCTTTCCAAACCCTTTTAAACCCTTAACCCTTTTCCTCTCACTGTGGCATTACTCCAGTTGATCCGAAATTACTATACCAAAGGCCTGGCAGGGTTTAGGAGGGTTTGAACCAGGTATGTGACTCCTTTGATTTGAGTTCATCTGCGTTCTGGTATCTGTGACTGGAGGATGGTTTTAAATTTTGCCTCTAAAAGTTCTGTCACAAAGACTAAGACCTTGTTTACATTAAATTAACATATGTAGGTGAATTTAGCAGGATAAAGGGTTTCGATTTAGTGCGAATAATGATAATGATAATGATAATAATAAGCACATTTCACTTGCTTTGTTTTTGTTCTCTTTAGTTACTACAACCTGGCCACACCAGCGTTTTGAATCAAGCTATCTCAATTTGAGGTAATGAATCTTTTATACAACCCTGTTCTTCTGCTCAGGTATTTGAGGTACTATCAAAAAACTTCAGAGACTAGGTCAATTAAAAAGCAAAACCCATACCTGATTTAAATTTGACTGTCCCCTTTTCAGTAGTCACCTGGTACGGCGATTCTTCGTTTCAGCTCACTAACCACACCTGGAACACTTTCTGGAAACCCCATTTTTCTCATTGATGCTGCTTCTGTTCAGTGGTGCAGATCACAATTTTTTTTTTAAACAAAAATTCACTTCCAAGGTAACAAAAACATGTGTAACATAGAACTCGTTGTTGATCATATAACATTGCCCAGTCCTAATGCACCTAAGTTGCTTCTAGCACCTGTTACATGCTAAGGAACAGTCTTTTTTTGACTGCTGCCCAAAAAAGACAAATTGCAGTTCTAATCCTGAGGCAAAAGTCAATGTCTCTTTACTAGATTGTGTACATTTACTGTCTGGTTACCAGATAAGCTAGTTAGCTTACTAACAGTTAGCAATTTAGCTACCATAAACCGCTCATGCTACTTACTCTTGCCTTTTTCTAATAGCAAATTAGCGGTTAACTTGCTAGAGCACATTGCATTTATAGTTTCCAAGCTTCTGGTTGTTTCAGAGGGTTGTGTCGATGAACGAGCTACCCTGCTTTCTGGTGTGACCAGGCTAATATGCTAGTTTTATGCTATCCTCCATAATTTTGCATAATAAGGCCAGGACGTTTAAAATCCACAATAAACCCAAGAAGAACATGTTTTGCTCAGGTTGGCCAAAGTTCAGGGTTTACTTGTTAGCTTATGGTAAAAGTTATTTGCCAGGATTAAACCTCCAGGATAGTATTGGTTAGGAGCTTGTTCAAATTTGTATGAAGCTGTGTTGATCTGTCTTTGAATGATTAACTTAGAGGAACTTGGAAAGCAGAGCTTGGTGTATTTTACAAGGTTGAGTCATTAACATTAATATTAATTAATAATTGACAGAATTGTAGAGATTGGAAATGTTGGGGGGGGGGGCTAAGTGATATAAAACATACAATCACATTTTTAAAAGGGTGCCACAAATTCCCAGTTTGTTCTTTCAGTGAAATCACATGTAAAATCACAAGTTGTAAAGTGTCAGCATAAAGCAGGGAGGTATTTGGGTTTTGCAGTACTATTGTAAGCTAATTTACTTCTTTTGACCACTAATATCAGGGTCATTTGTGGAAGTTCATAACTATGACACATACATACAATACACAACACTGCAAATTCATCTTTAATTTTTTTTTTTTTATATCTTTGATTTTTACTGATGTTGTTATATGTTAGTAGTGAAAATGGAGTTGAAGTTCATAACATTTTTCAACAACTGTCTGTCTCTTTATTGAAATCATTTTGTCCTTTTACAGCTATGTCAAAAGAGGCACACTTTATGACCAATACATACATATTAAAACAAAAATCTGTGTGCTGCTGTTTACTGAAGGTGACCAGTAAATTCTCCAACTTGTTTTGTCTTGAGATGATTATTAAAAATGTCCTACAATTGTGTTTGTTTCATTTTTTTAATGACTTGATTTACAAATGTTTACTACAGACTACACTATTGCTATCCTGAAGATATGCTAGCTGTACCATATGACTTATATAAAAGATGGATATAGTTTCCAGGTTCAGCCTTTCGGATCAGTTTATTCAGTCTGTTTGTATCACCAGCTCCAATGGTGCTCCCCCAGCAGACCACATTAAAGTACACTGCGCTTGCCATAACTGATAGGAAATCACCATCATTTTGATACACACATTGAAGGATTTCCGCTTCCTTACAAAACAACCTGCTCAACCCCTCCTTGTAAGCAGCCTCTGTGCTGGTCTTCCATTTCAGCCAGTTATTGATGTGGACACCCAGGTACATCTACTCCACCACATCAACATCTTGTCCCAGGATAGACACGGGCCATGTAGTTGTCCTCTTTTTCCTGAAGTCGATCACCATCTCTCTGGTCTGATTCACATTCAGAAGCAGATGATTTCTGTCAGAGTACTCCACAAAGTCATCATCAGTAATACATCCAACCACTATAGAGTAGTCAGAGTTTTTCTGTAGGTGGCATGACCCAGAGTTGGAGTGAAAACCTGAGGTGTACAAGGTGAACAGGAATGGAGACAGCACAGACCCCTGTGGAGCTCCTGTACTGCACACCACCAAAACAGACAGAGCACTGCCCAGTCTCACATACTGCGGCCTGTCAGGCAGACAGCAATCCATTTCCTGTAGCTTTTCTCTCAGCAGTGGCTGAATCGAATTAAATGCACTTGAGAATTCACAGGTGATCCTTGCCATGCAGCCCTTACTATCCATATAAGTCTATGAGAAAATAACCCACTTGCTGACTTGATTTGTAACCTCACCAAAGATTTTTCTGATGAGTTTAAGAACTGAATCTCTAAGTCTTAATGAAAACAAGCTGATGTTCTTTTGTAAACTATGGTCCTCATTAGAGTCAAAAATATACAACAGTATACCAGCATTTACATGTTGACTGTTTGGAACATATATCATGTGTTCAGAGAGAATGCAGATAGTATTTACAGCTAAAACAAGTTGTTTGCATATCCTCTTGAACATCAATTAAAAAGGGGAGCAATCCAAGCTCACACCCTGGTCTAGACATTTGGATTCAACCTCTGTCTGTGTGTCTGTTTGTAGCAGCTCAGCTCCTCTGATCTCATGAACAAAAAAATGATAAAATACAGTATAGCAGGAGTCAAAAAGTGCAGAATTAAGTCACCAAGGAAGTGGGTGGGCTTGGACCAGAGCTATTCATCGATCAACCAGCCAGCAGATTCTCCAGGCCTCTTTACCCAAAGCCCTGACCACATCAGCTTTCCAAACCTCATGTGGCTTTAGTCCAAGTCATGGTTCAGTGGGAACTGGGCAGTGTGAAGCAAAACAAACCACATATAAACATACAACAGCATTTCCCTATGGTTTGGTCCAAAGAAAACACTGGTACCCAGCAGATATGCCTTAATAAAGTCAGCATATGGTAGGTTTTATGAAAATCCCAGAGAGGTTGTTGTGCTGTTTCTTTGTTGAGCATCCCAGGTCAAAGGATCATTCATCCACAAGCTAAACTAAACAGATCGAAGCTCTCATTTTTACCACGGCCCATTAACTCTCCTAACTGTAACAGACTTGTCTGCTCCAAGCCCACCCACTTTGCTGGAAACACATCATTGTACATTTTATAATGTTCCCTTTGATTTAGTATCAGTCTTCATTTCCTTTGTTGTAAATATGTTTTGGCTTGTACACCTGGCCTCAGTCTCAGTTTGTGGGCTCGTGGCTTTAACTTGACCTCAATCCAAATGTCCTGGGTGGAACCTTTTAATGAGTCTAATCCTGAATGATCCGAACTCCACCTCACTAAGAAAAAATGACTGACTTCAAATCTGCTTTAACAGATAAATACTTCTTTTTTTTTTTTTAGCCTGTCTTGTTTGGTAGTTTTTGCAATCAGAATTGCGATCTGAATGCGAGATTGTACCAAACACATTTGCTCTTCCAAGATGAGCTCTATAAATTCTCTTAAAGGCTCATCTTGATCGTGTGTTTATTTATTCATTTTTATTAGTATTATTATTGTTATTACAGTACATGTATAATATGAAAATGTCTAAGCTGACAGGCGGGGGGAG
>VUQS01056757.1:0-12048 GCA_015108495.1 Heterochromis multidens | reverse complement strand
TCCTTTTTGATAAAGCTTATAGTTAGGGCTGGATCAGGTGACCCTGAATCCTCCCTTAGTTACGCTGCAATAGGCCTAGGCTGCTGGGGGTTTCCCATGATACACTGAGCGTTTCTCTTTCTCTCACCTCTGTTCACTCACCTTGTGTTTTTACACCTCTCTGCATTTAATGAGCTATTATTAATCTCTGGTTCTCTTCCACAGCATGTCTTTCTCCCCTCACCCCCAAACGGTCGCGGCGGATGGCTGCCCCTCCCTGAGCCTGGTTCCGCCGGAGGTTTCTTCCTGTTAAAAGGGAGTTTTTCCTTCCGACTGTTGCCAAGTGCTTGCTCATAGAGGGTCGTTTGATTGTTGGGGTTTTTCTCTGTATTATTGTAGGGTTTTTACCTTACGATATAAAGCGCCTTGAGGCGACTTTTGTTGTGATTTGGTGCTATATAAATAAAACTGAATTGAATTGAATTTAATATATACTGACACACAGACACCAAGGGCCAATCAAGTGGATACAGCTGTGTAAATGAGACACAGGTGTACAGAATCAAGACAATCAACAGACAGGAAGTAAAACTCAAAACAAGGCACAATAGAAACAGGAAGTAACGGAAAAAAAAACTAAAACAAGAAACTCACACTGAACATTATACAGGGAACACTGCGTAGACTAGAAAAGTAAACCAAAATACAAGGAAAACATAAGGATTCAAAGGTAAATAAATTCCATAACTACTAACCAATAACTGTAATTCTAAAAACAAAAAAAAGAAAAACCTCAAAATACTTAAATAATTATGGAAACAAACAGGAATCGATCTGACATTGGTCAAAAATAAGGAACAATAATGAAGCCCAACCAAAAACACCAAATTATAAACAAGGATTCAAAACTCAAAAGAACTCAAAAACCCTGGGATAAACCACCAGGATCCGTGATGCTACCGCAGTTTAAATTATGTTGCTTAGCTAAAGATTTCCCTAGACTGAATAATGAGCAGGAGGACATAACTGACATTAAGCTACTATGATCGCTCCTCGCACACAGTGGAAAAATATTACAGTACACAAGCTTTCTTAGTGTAACCTGTAATCCCAGAAAACAACACAGTATCACATGCTACTTAGCCAGTAAAGTTGGG
Source organism: Heterochromis multidens (assembly GCA_015108495.1). NCBI lineage: Eukaryota > Metazoa > Chordata > Actinopteri > Cichliformes > Cichlidae > Heterochromis > Heterochromis multidens. Next base: position 10,912 of record VUQS01056757.1, on the reverse strand, counting down.
TTATAGCAACAGTTGTGTTTGTTTGTTTCTTCAATTCTCGTGGCTAAAAAGAATGAGATTATCTCCCAGCTCTTTATACAGGGAATATTGTTCTTACTAACAGCCCTCCTGCGTACTGTTCCAACATGTAGAGAAACTTAAAGCTACACAGACCGCTAATGGCCAGCGCTACAGTTGCTAAATTAGAAGTAGCCAAGAAAGGATTCACGAATTAAGTGTTTTTTACTGGTCAGTTATTTTAAGTCACATACTTATTTCCACTCTCTCTCACACAAACACACACATAATTCCACACTGGTATTAGTGCTATATGACTGGCTGTCACTGTGTTTGATCCAGATAGCTGCATTTAATAACAGTCATTTAGCCTTTATTCTTTTACCGTACATCGGCATGTCAATAGCATATTTTTCACTATGCTATTCAGTTAATAATTAAAGGGTTGTTTTGACAGCTGCAATTGGCTGAACAAAAATCTTAGCAGTCCTTGTCTCACATTGTTTTGGGGTGTGTGTCTGTCTTTTCATATGATAGACAATTTATATAAAGGAGATTGAAGGGAAAGATACATCATAGATTGCCGATCTGAATTAGACATGTCAATTATGTCGGCTCTTTCTTTTACCTTCTTTCTTCGGTTTTTGTTATATTTTTTCCCTCCATTGTGAGCTCCAAATGACCGTCTCCCAGTTTGTTGTTATGACAGGACAAAATTAGTTTGGCTACACTGAGAGACCGCGGGAACTTTGGCCAAGGTTTCAATCTCCCAGACCTCCTATTAGAGACAGGAGCTGCAGGGTCACAGGAGGAATATTTGTCACTTTGATCCTCTGGCACTTAGGTCCCTCTTCTCTTTGATAGTGTCTATTTCTCTCTATCTCTTTCTGCTTTCTAATCATACCTTGGCTGCACTTGATTTTTTTTTGTATCCTTTCTTTCTCTCTGTGTCCATTTTCTTTTCCACATTCTTCATCTTTCTCATTTCAAACCCCACTCTCTCATCCTCCTTCTCTCCAGCTTGCCTGAAGAGCGAGATGTGGACAATCCCCCCCATGTGTGTCATAAATCAGTCCTTCCCGGGGAAACAGGTAGAACAGAGAGACAGAAGCAGATAGTCCCCTCCAGCCATTTGTTTTTCTCAGCAGGGATGGGGTTTTGCCTTCTATTGCTCATGCTCCCTCCCTCTTCCTACTTCCACTCCCTTTCATCCTCTATCCCTCCTTCCCTCTCTCGCCCTCTATTGCTCCATTCCTCCCGCCCAGTGCTCCAGATTCCCACCATCTGGACTCAGTGGTTGCCAAAGGTATGGAGGCTCTTTTAGTAACCCCCTGAGTACAAGAGTATGGTGCAGAAAATCCACTTTGGTTCGTTGCATCATCTATGAAACCTGCCATGCCTTAGTCTCCTAATTCCAGCTCTTGATCTTTAAGATTTTTAAATTTTATTCTAAAACTAAAATGCCATGAAATCAAGCAGTACCCTGTAGTGTGGCTGAACCTGCAGTAGAAGAAATGCATATCAGCTCCTCTCTGTGACTTGTGAGACTGCTTCTCAACAAAGCTCATGAAATATTTGATGTAGCTCATGTAGTTAGGTGGTACCTTGGTTTATACTCACTTTACCAAGACAGGTAGACAAGCCAGTCGATATTCTCTCACCACTCTATCCCTGACATTTTCCTGGGCTGTGCCAATGTGTAAAAAGCATGAATCTGGATTTTTGGCCCAAAGTCCTTACATCCCGGATCCAGTCAACATGTGAGCAGCATACATGTTACCATGCCGACAGACACATGCAAACGCACCATAGTTAAGCAGCAGGCCATTATTAGCCCATAAATTCTGTCGCCTGGAAAAGTGTATTGTGCCAAAGGAGAGTGTGTGTGCATATGCATGGATGCCCATGTGCCAAGCCATGGGGACATCTGTGGGAACAGTGAGTTGGCTCTAATGGCCAAGTTGGCCATTAAATTGTGCCCGGGGAGAGACCCCTCGGAGGAATGTAATGTGTACCACTGAGCGTTGGCTCGGGCTGTCTGTCGTGGAAACTCTGAGTTGTTAGCAAATGCTCAAATCACACTCCTCAGAATAAATAGGCAGTAAATGTTCACTGATCATAGACTGTAGATAAAAGATACACATAGCTCCTGTGACATTACTTGTGAAGTCTTGAACAGAGAATTTCCGCCATCGCCATCTTAGTGTTTTGAAATCAGACTTGACAAGTGAGGGGCAGATCTGATACTCAGATCTGCGAAACTAAGGGATTCTGCATACTTATAGACCTTCTCCTTTTTGTTTTTGGTACATAGTTTAACTGTAATTTAAAAAATGAGCATCATTTTGTATTCAAAAAGACATGAAACTAGCAATTTAGCCTATGAACTCATCAGGAAAGTGTTTAGTTTGGTCACAAAGGTCACGTCATGAACTGTTTTCCTGTAGCATTACAACCGGACTTCTTTTTGCAACCACAGGAGTCTCCCCCTGCTGACCATTAAATGGAATGCAGGTTTAAGGCACTTTTGTATTGGCTTCAGTTTTCAGACCACAAAGGTGCGCCCATCTTTAATATAATCTGTGGCAGTGACTGAGTGAAGCACAGGTCATGGAATACACAGGCTTGAATTTAAAGAGATAATCTAGTAGTCAACTGGTTATTTATTTATTTATTATTTATGCATTATTATTTCTTTAATTCTTATTTTTCATTTTCAAATGCTTCCTTCAGAGCCATACAAAACTTTTTACAGTTAATTTCACAGGCTTGATGTCATGTGTAAAATAACTGGAGAGTCTCCCAACATATGTCTAATCGCTGCACAAACAACAAATTCTGCATAAAATTGGTCCACAAGTGTTTTCTCTCCATTGACCTGTGGAAACAATGCATACTGCAGTACTATAATTTCGTTGTATTTCAGAAATTTACAAAGAAAAAACAAACAGTGTTTCTCATTTCTCTCCCACCCTCCTGCTTAAGCCCCGTTTCTGGCAGCCAGTTGTAAATTAGAAGAGAGGAACAATTAAATTCTCAGGGACAATGTTCAGATAGTCATTGTCTTCATTGTGTGAGTGTGTCTGTGAAATGAATTCAGATTCCACATAATGCTGTGCTTGTATGGTTCCAGTTTCCTTTTTTATTCATTCAGTCATTGTTCCTAATGGTGTAGAAATTGTGGTCCGATAGAGCCAAAGTTAGCTGCAGTGCGATATTTGCATTTGCTGTCATAAGAAAATGTTTTGCTCTTATTGTCAAACACTTACTCTCACATTTGTGTGTGTGTGTGTGTTTGAGTGCATTTTCTGCATTCAGGCTATTTTCATATATTATTATTTGATCTATCATCTGTTTTCAGTAATGTTTATTTCATTTTCATTTATTCAGCTTTCCTTTTCGAGACGTGTCTTAAATAGGCCCCTTGGGCCATCTCCTAAGTTACTATCTGATGCTTTTGTGTGATATTTTTGTCTCTGTTATTTTTTATATGTTTAAATACAAGCAAAAGCTAAATTGATTTTGCTTTCAAACCTGCACTCTTCTCTGACTCAGGGATTTAAAAACCTTATCGTCTTTGGTCTCCAGCACAGATTTGTGCCTTACCTTTGCTGGTTTTAAGTAAGTCGTCTGCCTGCCTTTAAAGTCTCTGCCCAGTTCACCTGACTTGAACTGCAACCCTGCAGTACATGGAGGATGAGTCTGAATAGTTCATGCAGCTCAAAGAGACATGCTGACACTGATGGATCCTGTTGGTCATAATGCCTAACAGTACATAGTCAGAGTGAAAAGCATCTGAATAATGTTATCTGTAATCAGACTGAAAGTCTGTCAGGCTTGAAGGACAGATGCAGTCTGTTCTGGTGTTTTTTTCTCCTTTTCTTCATTTTGTATTTTCTGGCCTATTTTTTGTGGTTCTGCTTCTTTTATATCAGCACAATATCTCAAGATTAGTCACTCTAGAGCACTCTTCAGTTTACATGGACAAAGAAGGAGGAAATCAGAAGTCACAGTGCCTTTTAATATCAGCAGTGATTAAAAATCTTCCGTTTTTGTTTTGTTTTGTTTTTTTTAAATATATATTGAATTGATTAGTTGAGGAGGGAGGAAGTTAAAGGAAGAAAATGCCAGACTGTAAATATAGAAGTGACTCATTGTGAGTTTAGTGCTGTTTCCCTTAAGGAAAAAAGACACATAGAGATTTTATTCTCGTTCCCACAAGGGCACCACGTGATTTCTACAGTCTTATAATGCCTTTCCTATATTGTCAGTTAGCAACTTTGCTTTGGTGTTGTTTGTTTGTCTCGGCCAGCTGTGCATCCATATGTAAGCATACTTTCTGCCAAAAAAGAAAAAGCCCAGAACCATATAGCATTTGCTTAGCATATGATGGCACAGACTGTACTCCTGAAGATGAAAACACGTTTGTAAACCCTTAAAAAGTAAAAAGGAAGTCTGCAAACAAGGTCAACTTCTTGCCTGAAGGCTTTCACTGAGCTGTATGAATCATTGCATTGGTTATGCTGTTATAAACAGGATTTTAAAAAATCAATTAAGCCCTCTGTACTTTATGTTTGATGTCTCCCACCCAGGGTTATCTGTTTCAGGCAGTGTAAGTGGGTTAGGTAATGTGCTTCACCACACATAACATATTATTAGGAGCAAGGGCCATGTTGCTTCATTACATTGTATATTTGAATAAAAGACAATAATTTACCAGCGAGTTTGTGATATTTGTCTCTAAGAAATGCACTTTTAGAAGAATTTTTTTTTCCCAAAAGAAGATCAATTAATGCAACGGATTAGTATAAAGACTTCTGTGTCACACTTCTAAGTAAAGTATGAAAACAGTCTTTTCATGTTTTGTGTTTTTTTCTGAACCAGAGTCTGTGTGGAAATCTTTAAGGCAATTTACTGATCCAGACAACAATGTGAGTGAGTTTAATTAACATTCCCTGGCTGTTCTCTACTGCAAATTACAGCCTTTTCTTTTCCTTATCGGCTTTACTGTACTGTATATACTGCATGACTAAGTCTGACATTATCTGCCAGGCTGGTTTATGTAACATTAGCTGTACAATATGCTGTAAACACAGCTGGCTCTATACAGCAAAACAGTGCCAAGTGAAGTGCAGGCAGTAATTATCCTTGTATTTTTCTTTTTTTTAGTTGGAAAATGTGTTTTGCTGGTTTCATTAGCATCTCAGCGAGACATGGAGGCAGTTTGTGAGATAGTGTCATCAGTTATAACAGACAGGTTTACCTTGCAGTAGACTGCTGATGAACTTTGGAGACACATTCCACACATCAACGTAAAACTGATAAAACCTAAAAAAGAAAAGAAAAAAAAGTATTGCTTAATTATCTCACTTTCTCTGTACTTGCCTGTACTGTTTTTCCTCTCAGAATGATTTTATCACGCTGACAAATGTGCATTGTTTTCCTTCCGATCAGAATATTGTATTTTAAATAGCTTTATCCATGAAAAAGGCCAAGTGATCTGTAGTAGGCTGCCCAAAGGACCATTAACCTGATTTATTATCTAGAACAAAAGAACAAAGCGCACTGTTTGTGCTGCGCTGATTTTGACTTTTTATTTTGGATGATTATGAGAATTGATCAAACCAGTCAGAGAATGAATGAAACCACTAGTCTTGGTTTTATTTTTTATTTTTTGCCTTACAAGTGCAGTTTCCCACTTCTGATTTAGATTTGAATGATTGCATCCTAAGTGAATGTGCTTAAACCTCAACTTGCATGCAGTGCAATCAAACAAATGATGAAATTGTTTCATAAATTATCTTAACCCTTATTTACTTAAATATTCAGCAGTGTCAGAAACGTAGCGGTAATTTTTATCTTAAGACAGTTTGTGCAGGTACTTTGGCCCTTTTGCATCAGTAAAATAACAAAAAAAAATAATTCTCAGGATTATACAGTTGTGAGTGAACAGTGACTTTTATTGGGTGTCACTGCACCTTGGTTAGTACTGAACATATTCTGCAAACTTTAAAGGGCAAATTTCCTTCAAATGGGACTACATAAAAAGTTAATTTGCTGGGTTCAATTTACCTGCTGTTTAGCAGGAAATCCTGCTACTAAGCAATGCCTATTAAGCTGTGCTTAATTGGCATTTGATAGTGTCTTTACAGCAACAGGATGGTATACGTACGTGAAATTTTTACAAAATGCCACCCAGTGCATCAGTATGCTTCAGTGTTTCATAATTTAGAGCAATCAACTGTCAAGTTTCTGGTATTCATTTCTGAAGAATCAGTAGGCTATTGGATCAAGGGACCCCTCTCCAACAAACTCCCTTGCTTTATATCCTCCCAGGAGTGTAATCATCATTTTCAAAATCAAAGGAAACCAAGTGGTTCAAGGGTCTGTCACACTAAGGAGGCCACAGGGAGGGACTCGGGAAAAAATAATGCTATTATAATTCATCAGTGACATAAACTAACTTGACAGGTTTATCCAATTGCCTGACATTCATAAACTGCTTGCTAAATCTTCACACAGGTTCGTCAAATCCCAGCGCCGCTTTTGTTTGAGCTAACAATGGCAGCTCTGCTGTCTTTTCCATGGTTATTAAAAATCATCTGCCTTGGGTATTGTCATCCCTCAATAAACAACTCCAAGAAGCAGAGGGACAAACACAACAACATGTCATTGAGGTGAATTATTATTCTTTGCCTGGAAGGTCATCCTGTAAGCTTGTTTCTGGATCTTGATTAAAATGCAATGTCCTGCCAGTTCCTTCTTGAGCTGTCAGAAATCAGCTTTCCTACTGTGACTTAGAAAGCTGAAAAATTGATAGATTCATTTAGTTTGTGCCACATGTGGGAAAAAAAAAAAAATCCTCACAAAGTTAACTATGTTATTAGGAGAAAAGGCTGGCGAGGATCACTCAATCCAGGAGTATGAAATTATTTTTGTGTTTGGAGTGTTGGGACATGGAGCATGTAGGATTTGCCACAACATGGAGTAGACATGTTATGACTTACACTTCCTCTTGCATCTTGAAAGTAATCTATGTGAGTCAACATAAGATTAAATGTGGACAATTTATTTTATAGCAGCAACAACAAAAATATGATATAGAGTAGATACAAACAGGCCATACATAAGATAAGTGATACTGCACGTCTTTGTTGTTCTACATCAGTAACCTTTGGCTCAAAAGAAATCTAAGGGCCAGATTTACTAAATGGGGCAAATAAGCTTGATGCCACAATCGCAAAAATATTCAGATTGGAGTGGAAAGTTGTGGAGGTGATCTGTTAACAATGCATTCATTTATAGACGAAGGAGCAGCCAGCTCATCTCAGTAATTACTAATGCAATCTACCAAGTGCAGCTCAAATTAGCGGGGCAAAAATGAGCATCAAATACATATTAATTCTTCTTCTGCTGCCTCTCTTTGATTTGAACTGCCTCGCTGTTTTGAGAGAGAAACATATGCATAAAAGCTGCACTTACACCACACTGTTTTTGTTAGTACGTTGCTCAGTTCCTCACACTCCCCCATCAGGTCTGCTCATTTCTGAACTGCTAATTTGAGCTGCTCTTTGTAGAATGCTGGTCATTACTGAAATGAACTGTCTGTTTGTTTAAAAATTAGCGCATTTTTAGGCCACAGAACCTTCCCCTCCCATTGGTGCTTTTTTTTTTTTTTCTTTGCAATTGCATCCTCACACTGATTTGCCCTGTTTAGTAAATCTGGCCCTAAGATGCAGATGTGGACTTTGAAAAAAATGTGGCTGTTTACAAAGAAAGGAAGTGACAGTTGTCTCTCAAACAAGACCCATTAATACACACATAAGACTTTCGTAGTTACATGTGATTTGAATGCACCCTTGATTGCCAAAGGTTGGTGACTTATTATCACGAGGCTTGTTTTTGTCACAAATATGGTCATTATTTTGAACTATTCCTCTCTCTAGGAAAAGCCTATCCTCCGGAGTTCTACTATGATACCTACAACCCTCTGTGGCAGAACAGGCCAAGGGTCTATGGCTTCAAGCTGCAGTGGACCCAGATGAACCCAAATGCTGTGGACCGTATTGTTGCCTACAGACTGGGCATCAGACAGGTAGGATTGCTATGAGATACCTGCTCATTTGTTCTCTTGTTGTTAGAGATATTCAGTCCCTTCTATTCTCAGTGAGCTACTGTCACAACCAGAAGAGCCAGGACATGAGTTTTAAAGGCCTGAAATGTTGGCATCAGGTACAGTAACCAGTCACTGGTACTGGTCAGCCTCTTTCCAACCCTTCATATATGAATTAGAGTCATTTCATGCCACAGGCATGAAAAAGCCTTTCTTACTGCCAAATTAAGAATGCAATGGAAGTATTTGCACAGCGTGCTCACACTTGCTTGTTGTATTGAATTGACAGAGCCAAATCTTATGTCTGTCTTATTGTACAGTTTTTAAGGATGTGAATGTGCTTTCGTGGGCCTGGCATAATCACTGAGAACCTGTCAGGGGCAGTCAACTTAACATGGTCTGTGGTTTCCATCAATTGCTTCTGTTTTTGCTCTCCATCAGAGGAAATGAAGGGACCCTGCAGCGAGAAGTACCGAGCATAGCTCCTGTTTTTTTTTTCCCTGCCTCTCATGTAAACTCCACAGATGACAGGCAGGCGGCATTGATGGATGGTGTGGTTACATTTCCTCTTTTGGCAATCAATGTGCACCTTCCTCTCTTTGCTCTTCTTTCTCTCTCCGCCATGGCAATGTGGAGCACATTTGGTCTGGTCTGTTTTTTGGGGGTTTTTTTGTTGTTTTTTTATTTAGAGCAGCAGGTGCAGGACCACACTTAGAAACAGTTTGAAATGTTGAACTTGCTCCATTAACGCCACAGAATTTCATGTTAACTTTGCCTTTGCTTTGCAGCATTGAGGTGCCATCTGGGAGCATGTTAAAAAAAATTCATATATTTAAAAAAAGAGGAAGAAATGTAGTGCATGCTTCAGTGCTAAATCCGTCTAATTTCTGCTCAGAATTAGCGAGCACACCCTGACAGTTGTGTTTGTAATGAATAATATAATTTAGTGTTTGTTTCACTCTACACCCTCAAGGAATTGACGCTTGAGAACACATTTCAGACCCGTTATGTTTGTGTAGTGCAGTGATTTTTCTGTCAACTATCTCAGTTGGTCTGTTTGGTAATAAATTATGTCGCGCTTGCAGAGCCTGTGTACTTGCCAGGGATTAGTCTGAAAACTTGCCAAGAATATACATTTGCTTTTCCTATTTTCAGCTGGTCCTGTGCACATTTGTAAAGATTATAATGTCTGCATCTGTGCTAGAATGGACTGACTGTAATTCAGAAATCACATTAGCATTTCAATCTAATGTGCATTTCTTTATTTCAAAAAAGAGAACATCACTACCCAAGTCTATTTTAGAAGAAGATCTGTGTTTGGGCAAATTAATTTCTTTCCACCTTCTTGCCTTAATATCTCCAGAGGCCACACTGTGTGACCATTATCTCCATTCTCCGAGGTATAACAGCCAATCTTCAATAGTCTTAGATGAAAGAGAATCTTTGCTGAAGGGAAAATTCTGACTTTTTTCTGTAGCATTTGTATACTTTTTATGGTCATTGCTTTTAGTTGTGATTTAGACTGATAATAACATTTTTGTTATTGGCTTATGGTGAGGAAAAGTTAAATCCAAAAGAGGCAAAGACAACATGCAAAGAGGAAATGAGACAGAGGGAGAAATGAGTAGGAGGAGAGGCTCTTTTTGTAAATGAAAAAAAAAAGGAAAGATACCTTTGAAAAAAATGAAAAAAAAAATGGTGCAGTAAAGAAAGCATCGGCACGTGGACTACACCGCTTCAGTCTATTTATAGAACCAGCAGCAGCTCCCCTGCCATTCCTTGAGAATCATTATCATTTTCTCTCAGTACTTTTGAATTAATACTTGAGAACTGGTAGACCTTATGCCTCTGTAATGGACTGCTTCGTCTTATCGTCCAGTGCCCTCATGAGAGACAGTCTGACTGAAGGGGGGGGGTGGAAATGACTCTCAAGCTGAAAGGCATGCGCTGGTCAGAATCACAAAACACAAATCGCTGCACCTGTCAAGGAACCAGTGGAAAAGTGTTATATCTGCCTTGTTTTGATACTCTCTGTTTTCTTCAAACCCTTCTACTCTGTCCAGAAACTTGATTGCCTGTTTCCATTCCTAAGATCACTTTTTCAGCCCACATATTGCCATCTTGAAACAGCTTCTCCTTTCTCTTCCTTTTTCTCCCTCTACTCCTCCCTCTTTTACATCTTTTTCAATTGATCTGACAAGTCAGGTTGTGCAAGCAGATCAATAAAAGTCATAGTAATTACATGCAAGTAATCTACAGTAGATCAGCTTGTCTCACATTATGCCATCAGTTTGGTTATTCCAGAGTTTGTCTTCGTGCATGCTATTGCTTTGATCAGTCCTGATTTTTTTTTTTTTTTTTTAAAGTTGCCATAAATCCCCCCTAAACTGCAGCCACAGTGAAATGAAATTAAATCAATATGTCCCTCTACCTCTGTGGGGAAAATGTGGAGAACGAAAGGTAATGGGATGTAAACAGAAGCCTTAATTGAGTGCAAATGTGTGGATTCAATGAACATTAATGGGAATCAAAACAATGGGGCTGAATCCATAAGCCTATAAATATGTGTTTGTGTCAAAATGTTGGAAAAGTTGAATGTTATTTTTTTTTTCAGTCAGCATTTAAAGTTTGATTTGATTTGCATATTTAAGCAACGTTACTTTTTAATATGGAGGGAAAAAAATCACTTTTTTAAGGCAGCTCTAGCCACACACACACACACACACACACACACACACACACTTGTATATCTTTAAATTTAAGATAGTAGCTTGTTATTGTTGATCACAATATGGAGGGAGA
>VUQS01056753.1:14862-26788 GCA_015108495.1 Heterochromis multidens | reverse complement strand
CTGAGAAACTAAGAACATAAATCCTTTCATAAGACAAAAACCAGAAAACAAAACCAAGGACACTCTAAGAATACAGAAATGTAAACAAAAAGACACTCCAGAACAAAAGCATCAATATCTCATAATGAAAATATAACTAAACTCAAAACCCTGGGTCAAAGACCCAGGGACCATGACACCATCTGTGTGCAACAGTTTCTGCAAAATCTTAAATTATATTCAGTAACACCTCAGTGACTTATAATACTCAGACATTATTCTAACATGCTTCAGATCTGACTGAATCACATTCATAGCTGTAATCTGACAGATCTTTGCGTTATGCGATGAATCCGGTACAAGAAATAAAAAAAAAAAACTGCATGAAGGTGGTTTGTGTTGTTGCAGAGCTCTGTGTGCGCACACTGCTGAGTGAAGAAACACAGGGGCTTTTGTGCTCTCAGCATTTTTCATTATGAACCAATCTCAGTGTAGAAATGTGACTGAATACTTAAAAGACTGCAAACCGCTCTCCTCTCCCTCTGGTGCTTCACATTACATTCAAATGACAGTAACAAAACATACACTGCTTCAAATATTTGGTGTGAGGGCTCAGTGAAGAGCGATAGGATGGATCCAAATCGTTCGCACCTCACTCACAACTATGAGCAATCCCCCCATGCCAATTAGAAATTCATCATTCTGAATAAATTAATACTCAAATACTTTTCACTAACAATAGCTTTCTTGAGCTGCTTCCAAGTTCACCCTCAAGTCAAACCCCACAAAGAAGAAAAATATATAAATATGATGCAGGATCACTACATCCTACTCTGGATGCAAGCTCACTTAAGATGGACTAAAGTGAAGTAGAAAAATGCAGTCTTGCCTGATCACTCAAAATCTGAACTTCTGTTTGGAAGGAATAATGAATGTAATCACTGTCCTCCTTGCTAAAGAGGAGACAGACCATCCTGCTTGTTATCGGCACACATTTTAAAACACAGCTGGTATGGGGCTGAGCAGCAGTGCTGTACAGACCTGTCCGCCATTTAGTAGATTATGAAAAAGCAAGAATTTGGAAACACTTTTTTTTTATTCAGATCTAGAACAACTGGTCTCCTTAGTTCCAAATGTGCCTTTGGACAAGAGGTGGTGCAACACAATGGTAAACATGCTGCTTTCCAAACTTCTTATAAATTCAAGATGAGCATAATTGTTATTGTCTACTGTTATATTACACACACACACACACATCTCATAACGTAATATATAAATAGTGTGAGGGTGGCAGAAATTGTCATGTTTGGACTTAAATTGGACTGAGCACAGATTCAACAAGCTGACAGCATTTAAAGTGTTTATTAAAAAGTAGGATTGAGTTAACTGAGAGCAGGTGAGTGACTTGGAGAGTGGTCTTTCAGCAGGAAAGCTACCGGGACCACTGCCAGAGATGGAGTTAAGAGCAGCCAAGGTAAATTCAAAAGGATTTTGTGATTGTTGTGATCAGTTTCAATGGCCTTACTTGTTTGTTTCCTGAACAAGAGGGGTACCTGGCAGGCAGGCAGAAATCCGAAGCAGCTGGGTGAGTGACGGTGGAGAGTGAGTGGCGGTGGAGAGTGAGCAGGAAGGTGAGTTTCTAGTAAGTACTTCCTTTTGTATGTGTGGGAAGGAAAAGCTTGAGACAGAATGGCTGGCAGTGATTGCAGAATTCCTCAGGAATGCAGGGATCCGGGCAAACAGTTTTGCAGGACTCACTTTTAGCACTAGCAGTTATTAAGAAGGACCCAATTACCGCCATATTGGCATTAATGATGTGGCAGAGAACAGCAGCACCATCCAGCCTTAAAATAACATGAGCTTGATGAGGTAACTAAGAGCAGGTGTGGGAAGGACATCATGAGAGGGAGAAACTCTGCCTATGGACAGGCCAGCAAGGAAGCGCTAGCCCACAACTCTACCTGAGACTTAAAAAGAGAGGGATAGAAAAGGAGGTACAAAACCTAAGCCTGCCTGGACCATAACCAAAATATGTCATTTTAATTGTATTGAGACACTGGGCATAATTCCCACGTTGGTAATTTCCATTTGTGAGAGGACTTAAGAGAGGGAGTTTAGTGCAACTGGTCAAATAATTTCTGAATTATTCAAATTTGATGATAGTACTGGACAACAAACCAAACAATGATAATGACATGGGATTAAAAAAAAAAAAAGGACTGCACTTTGTTTAACCGCTGAACACAAGAAGAGACCATGTAAGGAGTGATAAACTAAAGAGAGATATGAAAGGATTAAGGGATGGGAAGGTTTAAAAAAGTAAAAAGAGGGTGGAAAGAAGGGATGATGAGACATTCAAATGAGGGTTAATAGTTTTATAATCGCACAGGGTGATTCCTGACATGCTTTTAATGTAGGAGCTTGGATGACACACAATATTCAGAGTAATTACATGGTGCCATGGAAGGCTTTTAAATCCTTACAAGCAGTAGCTGGTGCTGTGCTACACTTGTTTGTCAGACAGAAAGAACATCACAGCCTTATACTGTTCATCAACTCGCTACAGCAAAGAAGGTGTAGCAAGATTTTAAGAGCTGCATTACTTCAGACAGATTATTTCAAGCATTAATCAAGGTATTTTATTTAAGAGATTAAATTGGCCATCAGTGTTCCTCAAAACTCTGGCATACAAATTGGGTGTTCAATAAAGGAAACAAGTGCATTTGTATGCATCATAGTAATAATACTCTAGTAGTTTAAGTGGACTGAAGAAATTCTAGACAATGTAAAAATAATGTGTGTGTGTGTGTGTGTGTGTGTGTGTGTGTGTTGGGGGGGGGTGTCTCCCCACAGTCAGATAAGAGGTGTTTGTGTCAGTCATTATCTTACTGTAACGTTGTGAAACTGACAAACCAACTTTCACACCCGCTTAACACTGTGATTTGCCAACTGTGTGGAGGTGAGAGAGAAGCCAGGCATTGCATTTGTTGTGGACAACACACTGCAACACTGTCAGTGCCTCCTATGCATTACACACTCTGATTTTTAAATGGCAAAGTATTGACCTTCCTCATCCTCACCCCCACCCCCATTTGTAAGCGAAACGTTTGATTTTTCACATAGTCAGACAGTATATATCAGGAAGTAGATGAAAAGACAGAAGAGATCATGTTGTGATGTTGATGCCAAAGTTTCTGTCAAAGGTTCAGACATTTGCATCCTCAGCTAGGTTACAGCCTTAAGCGGTTACTTTTAACCACCTTAGTGTCTTTTGAAGTTGCTTGAATGAGTCCAGGGTTGCAGACATAGAAAGGAACCCTGGTGGCAAGGACCCTGCAAAGCCTCCTCACTTACTGTAGCTGTCACCAACCACAACTGGAAGATTTCTCATTGGTGGCCATCTTAACTAAAAGAACTTTTCTAAAACGTTAAGACAAAGTGTGTCGTTAAGCAAAACGAATCCACAGTCTTCCCATGCTGATTTTGAACATTTTTACTTCACAGGTTTATTGCATCACACCATTTCATTCACATGTGAAAGCCAAATAAATAAGTAAATAAAAAGAAAAGATAAAAGAAAAAATGTTCCTTTTATCCCTTGAGAGAAGTCTTTGTTGCAAAATACATATTAAATCCAACTTTAGGACTGAATGTTTGGAAATAGCTCCACACTGAAATGGCCTATCTATCTTCAATCTCCCCAACTTTTTGAAGGAAGCAACCATTTATGACTCAAAATACAGGAATGTTCCCAGGGAAAATGGAGATGATTCATTATTAATAGGATGCTTTCCCCTCCTGGCTTTTTTTTGCTTGTTTTCTCTAGATACACTTCATGCCTTGTTTACATGTGCAGTGCATCAAAGTTTTAATGGTAGTTGGACTGTTTTAGCAGAGGGTCTTTGAGCTGTGAGAACTGGTTTTGGCTCTTAGTATAGTCAAAGCTCGGGCTGTCATATACTTATGCTTAGTCTTCCTGTAAAAACCAAGCCTGATTCTCACAGGTTTTCATAAATGTGACCTGAATAACTACTCTAGGTTGCTCTATTGCTGGACTTAAGCAATAAATGTGGCTTTCGATAGCTTTGAACCTCTCAGAACTGCAGCCAATCAATGGACAGCCTTATTCAGTCCAGACAGGACTGTTACAAATCAATATGTTTTGGATTGTGTAATACTAATTATTTGAAGCATTTACGCTTTCTTTTCTTTACTTGTTTAAATACAGTATATGTGCTCAGTGTAACTGACCTGGCATAAAATTGGCCTTAAAGAGAACATTTAAGAGATTGTTTATGCTAAGCACAATCATATTGATTATTTTCTGATAAACTTTAGCTTTTTGGAAAACAGTGAGGTATCCACCGCCCAGATATCTCTGCAGCTGACACAATCTTTTAATTTACTCTAGTTATTTCAAACTGTTTGTTTATGTAATTATCCTTTGATTAATTTAAATACAGCATGGTGCAAAAGTCTTAAGCCACTCCTAATTTCTTTATACTTTGCCAGGAGCCAGACTTTCTTGTAATTTTTTAAAGTACTATTGAGCAATAGACTGTTGTTTTCTGAAGGTCTTTCAAATGTTTTTTTGGACATTGCCTGCTTTTTCACTCCTTTTCAGTCCTTGTACCTGACCATTTTCTGAGGTATGTTTTTTTGTTTGTTAATCCACTTAACAACGACCCATAAATCATTCAATCATAAAAAGACACCTAAATCAGGGTGTTTTGTCTACAAACAACTTAGCAAAGAATCAATTTTAAATTTTATCTTTGGGGACTTTGTTACTAGGAACCTGTTGCAAAAACACATCATTTGATTCCATTTCTTTAGTTGAATGTGCAAAAAATGTAGACGATAACACAGTTTGACAGACATCAAACTGTTTTTGCAGCAACAAGGTGATTCCCAAAGAGCTATTAGCTGAAAACTTGCACATACACTACACACTATATGTAGCTCATAATAGTGTGCAGTGTGGTTAGCATAAATTGGACAAATGGAGGAGAAAAGAAGAAGTGGCAGGCCCAAAAAAAAAAGAATATCTACAGCAAATGAACAGTATCTGAAAGTGATTTCCTTAAGAAATAGGAAAAAAAAAAACCCGAAAGCCAAAGACCTGACACAGGAGCTGAGAGATGCATCTGGCCCTTCAGCTGATCTACTGTTCACCGAAGCCTCATCAGAAATGCTCTCAAAGGAAGGGTGGCTATTAAGAAGCCATTGTTAAGGAAGAAAAATAGAGAGAAAAGGCTGAGGTATCTCAAATTACACAAGAACTGGGCTGAAAATCAGTGGCAACAGGTTTTAGGGTGTGTTGGGGAGAGGTCAGCGGAGATGTATATTAGTATTAGTGAGTGTCTACAGCCAACTGTAAAACATGGTGGATGCCCTGTCATGGTTTGGGGCTGTGTTTCAGCCAGTGGCATTGGGAATCTTGTCAAAATTCATGGTATTATAAAAACAGAAAGAAAAAATGCTGTCAGCTTTTGATCCACCATGCAATACCATCTGGAAAGTGTTTGATTCATTTTTCAGCATGACAATGTAGTAAAAGCAAACCTGGATAGAAAAAAAACACACACAATGGAGCCCTATCAGTCATGGATTCACCTCCGCAGAACCTGGACCTCAACATTAATGAAGCAGCGTGGGATCTTCTTGACAGAGATACTAAAGGCAGCCAACATTCAAAGAAGAGCTTTGAATGTCCTTCAAGAAGTCTGGAGAACTATTCCTGAAGACTACTTAAAGAAATGACAAGAAAGCTGCCTAAGAGAGTTCAGGCTATGCTGCAGAATAAAGGTGGTCATACCAAATAATAACTTTCAAATGTGTTTGGCTCTATCCTATTTCCAGTTTTCCAAGCAAGATATAAAGAAATGAGGGTTGGATCAAGACTTTTGCACTATACTGTAAGATTCAACTGATATCAGTTTTGCCACAACAATAGATGCACATGTGTGAACTAAAACACACAAGTTTCTTTTATTCTAGACAATTTGGATTACTTGATTTATAACATTTAGTGGCACCAATGCTATTATTTTGGGGGGTTTTGCACTGCAGTTTATGTGTTTGCATGTGACAGAGAGAGAGAAAGAGATGTGAGGTCAAAGGAGATACAGTAACTCTTTCATTTTCTACCAATATAGGCTGCAGAGTTCTCAAAAAAACTTTGGAGGTCATCTTTGTTCTCTTTTGTTCTGCGTGCTTGGATAATCTGCTTTTTCAGATCTTTACTTTCTTTGTGCCTGTCTTTGCCTTGCAGAATAGATAGTCAAGGGTTAATCCCCACCCCCCTCCTAATCCTGCGGCGATAAAGAGCTTAACATGGATGGTTCAGGGTTATGGATATTTAGAAGTGTGAGATACTTTTATGGCTCAAGAGTATGGTTTAAAACATTCGCAGCAGGGACGCTGAGGCAACAATGAAGAGGATGAAGTGTTGGAGGAAGAGCATGGTTGAGAGATAGAGGGGTAGTAAGTGAGTGATGGAAAACTGCAAGGGGATGTTGTAGCAGACAGAAACGACTTTTCATTGATAATAAGTTAACTAAAAAAAATGCAAGGGATGAATAGAAAGAGAAGGAAGAAATGGTAAATGTTGTCATGCACTAATCCTCACAAGTACTTTGAGTAAGGTAGGAGAAGCATAACCAGATCCTAATTTATTACAAAAAAATTAAAGGAACACTTTGAAAACACATCAGATCTCAATGGAAAAAATGTCATGTTGGATATCTGTACTGATATGGACTGGGTAATGTGTTAGGAATGAAAGCATGCCACATTGTTTGATGGAAATGAAAATTATCAACCTACAGAGGCTGAATTCAAAGACACCCCAAAAATCAAAGCGAAAAAAATGATGTGGCAGGATAGTCCATTTTGCCGAAATTTCATTGCAGCAACTCAAAATGATACTCAGTAGTTTGTGTCCCCCATGTGTTTGTATGCATGACTGGCAATGTTGGGGGATGCTCTTAATGAGATGACAGATGGTGTCTTCAGGGATCTCCTCCCTGATCTGGACTAGGGCGTTACTGAGCTCCTGGACAGTCTGAGGTGTAACCTAGTGGAGTCGGATGAACAGAAACATAATGTCCCAGAGGTGTTCTATTGGATTTAGGTCAGGCGAGCGTGGGGGCCAGTCAATGGTATCATTCATCCTCCAGGAAGTACCTGCATACTCTTGCCACGTGAGGATTGTTGTGCATTGTTGTGCACCAGGAGGAATCTAGAACCCACTGCGCCAGCGTAGGGTCTGACAATGGGTCCAAGGATTTCATCTCGATACCTAATGGCAGTCAGGGTGCTGTTGCTTTGCCTGTAGAGGTCTGTGCATCCTTCCATGGATATGCCTCCCCACACCATCACTGACCCACCACCAAACCGGTCATGCTGAACAATGTTACAGGCAGCAAAACTTTCTCCACGGCTTCTGTGTGTTCAGGGTGAACCTGCTCTCATCTGTGAAAAGCACAGGGCGCCAGTCGTGGACCTGCCAATTCTGGTATTCTATGGCAAATGCCAATCGGGCTCCACGGTGCCGGACTGTGAGCACAGGGCCCACTAGAGGACATTGGGCCCTCAAGCCACCCTCATGAAGTCTGTTTCTGATTGTTTAGGTCAGAGACATTCACATCAGTGGTCTGCTGGAAGTCATTTTGTAGGGCTGTGGAAGTGCTCATCGTGTTCCTCCTTGCACAGGAGAGCAGATACCGATCCTGTTGATGGGTTAAGGACCTTCTATGGCCCTGTCCAGTTCTCCTAGAGTACCTCCTAGTGTCTCCTGGAATTTCCTTCATGCACTTGAGACTGTGCTGTGTCAGTTTAATTGGTCATAGGTATGAATATGAGAGTGTGTGATTGCCTGTGATGGACCGGTGACCTATCCAGCGTATATCCCACCTTTCAACCTATAACAGTTGGGATAGGCTTCAGCCTCACTGAAATGCTTCTCTTGTATTTACAATCAGGCTGACTCGCTTGCTACTACAATATCTGTACAATGGGCATGTTTATTTATGTAGCTAAGCTGCTTTTTATTATTCTACTAACTACTGTAAGCTGTTTTTATGTGTCGAAGCTGTTAGAAGAAATGTCGCCAGAAGATTATATACAGACACTCAGCAACAGCAGCATAATATTTTATCTCACTGAAGGTGTTATGTTTGTTATTCCTAGACTGCAGGAATTTTCCACTTCAGTCTTTTGCTCACATGCACATTTAAACAGCAACACGTATAGACACAGTTTTACACAGCTCGTGTTTGAAAAACTAAATCTAACATTATGTCCCACAATAAATAGGCAATGAGCCTAATATTTACCAGACATCCTGCTATAATCCTTGTTGCTGTTGATGTTTGTGCTGTCCACTCTCATATACTCGATCTGAATTAGGTTATAATGTGGAGATGAATTTGAGGATTTGCTATTTTGATTCAGGAATGGAAAATTATGTTTTTCAGTAGGCTTTATGTTTGTTTTCATACCTGCCACACTGGTAAGTAGTGGGAGGTGGTGCACACAAGAACCAGGTGTGGGGCTGGCCAATCAGAAATGGCTTTTCATTGCCTCTAACAGTTTGTTTCAGAGAATGGATGAACTGCATGAGTCAGCATCAATGCCCAGTATAAAATAACTAAGGGTTATTTTGAAATGTGAGTCATGCAAAGCTACAGTGGTAAAGTTTAAGATCCAAATTTTGCATTTAGAAGTAGAAGGTTCACTTTGAAAATGGTCTTTTCCACTGTACTCCCTATGCCAAGCATGTCTTTATACAGTAAAACACAAGCAAGAATCTTGACTGACCACTAATTTATTTATATTTTGCTAGGAAAACAGTAGTCAAGGTATACCAAATTTTTGGCTGACAGCTCTTTATGAATCACCTTTGGGTTTAAAAATGCTATTTTTTAATGTCTGTCAAACTGTGTTATTTTTGACTTTTTTTGGTAGATTTATCTAAAGAAATGGGAACAAATGATGTGTTTTTGCAACAGGCTGCTATCAAAGAGGCCTAAATTTAAAATTTGTTCTTTGCTAAGTTGTCTGTTATGTGTAGACACAACACTTGTTCATCCCTTCAGTTAGGTGCCTTTTTAATGCTCGAATGATTCATAAGTCAGTGTTAGTGGCAAGGACTAGACTGGAAATGACTGAAAAAGCAGCCAATGTTCAAAGAAAAACTTTCCAAGACCTTCAAAAATCCTGGAGAACTATTGCTCAAAACCACTTTAAAAATTACAAATAACTCTGGCTCTTTTGGAAGCAAAATAAAAAGAAATGAGCAGTGGCTCAAGACCTTTGCACAGTACTGTAATCCTCAAGATTAGCGTAGACTTTAATTCTTCTCTGAATTTCTGGTTTAAAATGGTTTTGCTTTACTGATACAATTCCTGTATTTTCTTCCCCTGTACACCAAATTTACCAACCTCAGCTCACAATACAGAGAATAAATACCAACAATTCCTCCGTGTTCCAAAGCCACCCAACCAGCATTTTAAATGCTACTAGCAAACTCCCAAATCCCTGTCACTTTCTGCCTTCAGGCTCAGAAACCTCTCTGGTTGTTCTTCTCATTAAATTTGTATGCTCACCTAAGCGTTCACTCACATTGGACTTAAAAATCTGACTCTCAATGGAACAGTGACTGAGGTGGACGTTTCTGTTGTTTTCATGAGTCATCGACTTTCAATTTTTCCCACACTTTGAGTGCTTATGTGTGCCAGTGGTGCCAAGTGCCGAGTTTTAAGTGGTAAGGGAAATGATT
This sequence comes from Heterochromis multidens, assembly GCA_015108495.1. Classification (NCBI taxonomy): domain Eukaryota; kingdom Metazoa; phylum Chordata; class Actinopteri; order Cichliformes; family Cichlidae; genus Heterochromis; species Heterochromis multidens. The sequence goes on along the minus strand of VUQS01056753.1, from coordinate 17,025 downwards.
TGTATTTAAAGAAAAAAATTTGAACAGTTTATAAAGAAAAACAAAATCTAATAATAAAATAGAAGACTGTTATGGATTCAGTGTAGCCATGGGGTAAGCTAGTGAATTAAAGAGATCTTGCAGTGTTTTTTTTTTTTAAATTACAAATTTATTGCAAATATAGAAATAGATCTTTTGTACAGAAATTGCAAAGGGAAATGTTAATATCAGCAACAAATATAAGAAAGCAGAAAGCCAAGATTTGCTGCCATCAGTCCACTACAAACACAGGAATTTGATCCTGTCATGGCCCTTTACATCGCTTCATTTTAGACACAAAGACCTCCTGATGTTGTCAGCTAGGCAAGACTCACATTTGGACATAAATTTTACACACATTTCCAAACAGGAACTAAAACCATATGATAATTGTGAGAATTTGCCTTAGACCGTGGCCTTACAGAAATCACACAGATGGTGGTTGTGCCTCAGCTCAGTTATTAAACCGTATATTACATAGTTGTGATCACAAATACTGGTATTTTTAAGGGGCTTTTCATGCTGCTTTACACTTATTTTCAGCTGGTGCAACCTGTAAGAAAGCCAAATGCTTCTAATTTTTCTTTTGAGAGTTAAAAAACTGAATGAAAAAATGCTTCTGTAAAAACGAGAAATGTTTTATATACAATAAATGAAAATAAAATGTCACCATAGCAAATGGAATGCAATGATTTAAGAACTGTACATTGAAAACCTGCACTGTACTTTCCTAAAACATGGCTTAATTGGTCACAGTGTGCATGTGGAATGTGGTATTAGAGCTCAGCAGAATTTAAATAACTGATTAATAACTCAGTAGGTTCGATATTGCTAGCTTTCTTTTTCAATAATAATTGTTATAAGTGGGTTCTTCCTCACTTCTCTCTAATAGTAGATGTTTCTGCACTAGGTTTACTTGACGGCAAACATGAACAATTAATGCTTTTGTTGCTGTAAGGCAAGGACACTGTTAGCGTTTGAACAGATCAGGAAGACCCTTCATTCTTTGCACAGAGAGCCATTTTTGGGAGCTGCAGAGTTTTCAATCTCTGGCACTGACGAGGCCAATCATTCTGGATTGGGGATTATTATAGCACTGGATTGTGTGACCCAGCCTCTGCTGTTTGTGAGTGCAGAAAACATTTCCACTGATCCTAATGATTGGCTTCCAGTACTGAACAGCATTTGGTCTCAACACATTGCAACCTTTTTGCAATTTTCACAGCTTTGGATCAGGGGTTAGAGAAATGGGAGCTCTGAGTTACAGATTACCCTCCAGTACCAATATAGAACTGATCTGATTACAGTGTAATTTCACCCAATTAAAACCGATCTCTATAAATTGGCTACCCAACATAGCCTGGCCATGTTGAAAAGCTGAGGACTTAACTTAGCCCTGGGTTAATGCATTTAATTTTCTCTGTGTAATTGACACAAGCAGCCCTCTTAAAGTTTTGGCAAAGACTGGGTCACAAAATGGGCAATGAATATCTCTGCTGGAGACTCTCAGTATTATCACTGCAGAAAGTAAACATTGCTATGATTTATGGCTTGCTGCTATGCATGAACCCTATAGCAATAACTAACATAGCAGCAGAGCCACAGTAAGTGCTACTAACATCTTACAGGATGGGTAAAAAAATAAAATGCACCAAAGTCTTTGTCTTTTTCTTTTCTCAGCATGTACTCTGTGTTTTCAAGTACTGCAGAATAATAAGTACAAGGACTTTAGTTTTAGTTTCAGCTTCTATAATGGCACAGCTATTTCTTTTCTGTGAATCAGACCACCTGTTTTGCACATTCAAAAAGTTTTTCAGCAGAAGAACTATTTAATTAACTAGTCTATTATTAAAGGATGATGATAAACGGCTGATTTACAACTGGCTGGATATAGGGTGAATTTAAAAAACTAGCTGGATAGAAAGCCAGCAGGCTCTCAGACCGGAGCAGAAGGAATGAAAATCATTCATTTGGCTAACAGCAAGTGGGCTGAGGCTTAGGGAGAAGCTGCTGAGGCTGCATTAATTTGCCAATGAATGCTAACTGAATGATTGAGATTAGGTTAAGACTATCCACAGTGTGTGCTTGTGTTACTACAAAAAAAAAAAGAAAAAGAAAAAAAGAAAAAAAAAAAAAATTTAAAAA
>VUQS01056753.1:0-14842 GCA_015108495.1 Heterochromis multidens | reverse complement strand
GGGTTAGGAATAAAAAAAAAAAAAAAAGAAAAAGAAAAAAAGAAAAAAAAAAAGATTTTTTGCCATGGCTGACAAACAGAGTATGATAGGGCAACTCTCAAGCTTAAAAAAGATAGCTTTGCATGGAGAATAAAGAAAAAGAAGAGAGAGCAGATGGATGTAAACAACCAGCAGTTTTAAATACATTTACCCTTTTTTACACCTGTTGCTAAAGATTAGCATAACTGCAGAGGTAACTGTCAGTACATCGTATAATACAACCACCCAAATGATAACCAGTAGGCAAGAATTTAAACATAACGTCACCATTTAAAAAAAAAAAAGAAAAAGGCTAAAACCTAGATGTTCAAATGAAAGGTACGTGACAATACCATATTTGAGCCCCTACAGTTTTTGTTTTCGATGTACGTCCACCCATTGTACACAACAATATATTTTGTCTCTCAAAAAATACAGGGAATCATGCAAATATAACAACTTTGTCTTTTATGTAGTACACTATAATAAGTTTTCTCTGTTCTTAAACCTTTATAACATAAATCATTGCAAGTACTAAAAGTCAATCTCTTTGTCCTCAATAATTACCCTAATCCACCCCAAACCAAGAAAAAGTAAAACAAACAAACAAACAAACAAAAACTATAAAAGAGAAAAAAAAAAGACAACCAACTGAAAATAGAGATACACACAGACACATTAATAGATCAGGCTGAGTTATAAAAAAAAACATCCATAGAAGCATTTTTAACCTTACTATGTTTTTTTTTCTTTTATCTAGTGTACAAAATTCACATATATTTCACAGATTCTATTAGTCCTTTGTCCCTCTTTGGAAACTGCGTCCAATCAGCCCATTTGGGCTTACTGATAATAGGATTTTCAAATGCTCTTCTGCTCAGAAACCACATTATATCGGGGTAACTTGTACATTCAGATGAAGGATAGTAGTTGATGTTGAATGCTTTCAATACACAGATTTTTACAGTTACATTTTTCAAGAGAGCTTGGCAGATGGAAAGGAAGGGCTGGCGGTTCTCAGCCTTTCAGTGCTGTGTGAAGAGTGAGCAAGAATTAGTCACACGAAGACATGTTTCATTTGTCTTCGCTGAATTCCTTTCACCATTTAGAAAAATACAACTTCACATTAGGGTAACACACAAAAAAATGGCATGCATTTAATTTGATCACATAAGCCCTTCTGTGGCTATCATGAGGAGACATACAGGGCAGTTTTCCATTTATCAAATTTGGCACATTATCCACACAGGCTAATCTTCTACACAGTAAGCTAATTGACTTAATAGACTACTAGACAAAAGGTCTGAGGATATGTGAAATGAAAGGATTTGAAATCCACTGTCAATGCGGATACCTGGCTGTCATCTGCCGTAAAATGAACTGGTAATCAAGCTGCCTTCCTTGAGGCTTTTGAGAGCTGAGAGCTGCTCTTAGTTGCCATAAATTCGGAATATTTAGTAATAAATTGTTCCCATCAAATCCTTCTGTTATGCATGTGTTTTTGTTTGTTGAAAGCAGACCACTAAACACAACTTCCACAGGAACCTTTCCTGTAGCCATTTCCACACATTTTTATATCTGGATATGTCTCCCTGCCTTCAGCTATAATCCAGCCTAGTGCCTTATTCTTTCAAGGCCTTATCTATTACCTGCCTTTCAAGAAAAGACTCATTTAAGTTTCAACACTCTGTGACTCATCCTGACTCATGTGTTTTCCGGAGAGGGAAGGAAAAGGGAGAAGAAAAGCAAGGGATTAAATTGCTTTAAAAATGTGTCTTACATGCCATATAATCAACAAGTTGAAAAATTCAGTTTGCTGATGCTTTTATGCCACCATGTGTTGTTAAACATATATCTGTATTGCTGGTTATGAATATTTTTAAACTTACTGAATATTATGAATTGTCTTGTGTGATTAGATAATATACCCACTATACTGTTTTATAGTGGGTATGTACATTTTTGTTAGCATATCCAGATTATCCCTCAAATGATGATGATTGCCCATTAAGGCAATCAATAGACAGAGTGCTTCAAGGATTAATTGCCTGGGTAAAAAATACACAGTTTGATGCTGTGGTCTAATAAAATTATTGATCTTCTTCTGGTAAACCGAATAGACAAGAACCCACTTCTCATTTTTTTACTCAATACATCAGAATTTAACTTAATTTAAGCCTGACTTAAGAGGCAATATAGAGACATAGGGGAAGTAGCTGTTAGAAGCCAGACTCTAAGAAAACGTTCAAACATTAATAGCACATTTCATGGTTTTCTCACGTCTGGCTTGCCGGTTGCTTTGAGAAAAACAACATTGATGGTGCTACAAAAACAATGATCCATCTCCAAGTGAGCCACCCTTCAGGGTTTCAGTGAGGACATGGGCAGAGAAGGAAGGGATTTTGCTTCATGTTTTTTTTTCCTTGTTCTGTGAGGAAAAAAAAAAGTTAAATCTCATTGCTAATGTTCTTTTTAAAATATCAGCCTAATAGATTCTTTGGCCAGATTTTTAGACTGTATTGTCTTAACTTTCACTGAAAGCCTATGGATTATATGGATAATTTATTAGACCACCACCCAATGTAAGGTTTATTCCACAGCTGCCATAAATTAATGGCACTGGTAATCACAGAAATCCTTATTTGATGTTTCTGTAATAGTTAATCCACAAGTATGCGCAAGCTCTTTAATTGATATTTTTAATGTTAAACTATAATTATTGTTGTTATCCATGGATTTTTAAATTTACTGTTTTACAAACAAGCTGAAAAAATAGTAAAGCACATTATTATTTTTTGATTAAGATGCCGAATTACAGATATTTACTTTCCATTCCTGAACAGAAAAATTTGTTTTAGTGGTTGAATGTTATGCTTGATTAATTTCTGACTGCTCAGAGAAGTCCAATGTGCCGGCTCAAATTTGGGTATAGAAACGTGTACTCACTTTTTTTGTTTAAAACAAGTTTTTGACAGATTTCTAAAATATTAGTTTTCTTGTTTTTATGACAGGTGGTCTAATAAATTTGTTAAGTACTGTAACACCATCTCGTGCTTTTCAAACAAGAATAAACCGCAGTGGTTTATTTGAGAGGGCAAAAACCATTGTTAACCTTCTTCTGTTCATAGAACCTGCTTGTTAATATTTGCAGCTGTTTTATTGTTTTAACTGCTTCCAAGCTTGACTGTCTCACTTGTCAAATTTAAATGTTGCGTTATTTTTAATTTTGATTTTGCACAAATTCAGTTTGTATTTTGGCAACAGCTTTAAAGTAATCTGTGATGGAAAACCTCCACTCAACTACAGTAATAACACTCATTTGAGGTTTACTGAAACTACTCATAAATCATTACAAATATTGGCACTTCTCTCAAGTGCAGTGAAAGGTGCGATCTAAACAAATGTTTTAAAATTGAGCAGAAGAGCACTTGACGATTTAAAATGTATCTCCTGAAAAACACTGATGTGTTATATGTGTTAAATCAAATAGAGAATGTATGGGGGGGGGGAGTCAGTGATAACAGTAATCAAATCAAGCATAGCTCAGCTGGAATCCTGGCAGATAAGCTGAGTTCAGTCCCAGCCCACATTAGTTAAATGCTCAGCTGACAATTTTTTACACATCCAAACACAAATGTCATATTGGGCAAGCTATTTAGCTTGCTTGCAATTGCTTTGCATCTGCAAGCTGCTTTGGAACCTCACTTCTATCCCTGTACCTCCTTTCATACAGTGTCTGACTTAATCATAGTCATATCTGTTGTCATTGATGTATGCGCTGTATTGGGTCTTGTTGATGCCCTCCCTGCCTCCAACTTTTCGTGAATGCATGTGGAAAGGCATGGAAAACCCAGCACAGAGCCATATCGCCAAATATAACTCACTGCACATAATATTAGGACTATCGTGGTCCTCCTCACTGAATAGCAATGTCAAATGTTATTTTGTCAGGTAGATTAACACAAATGGCAGCTGAAATGATGACCGTCCTGATATTCCTGAACATATGCTGCAGATGCTTAACATCGGTGTCCACTTCTGTAAACTTGTTATGGCAGATGAAGAATGCACCAAGTTCCTTCTGTTGGATTAGATACTCTTAGTACATACAAGCAAAGTAAAAATTAAATTGGTAAAACTAAATCAGTTACTTAGGATACAGCAAAAGACTTAATATTTCCAAGACTGTACTGTATGTTCATCACATGGTGCTTCATTGTAAAAACAAGGCAGATGAGGTGGTGCATCCCAGATATGCTGTTACTAAAAGATTACATTGGACCCGACACACACAGCTAAGCACTGATCCAAGCAGCATAACCTCTGACCCTGACTCTATCCAAACATCTTAATAAAAAAGAAAAAGAGAGAGTGAAAGAGAGAGAGAGAGAGAGAGAGAGAGAGAGAGAGAGAGAGAGAGGGGTGTTTTGTGAAAACAAACAGGAAGGAAGAAATACAAAGGTCAGTGTGGAAATACATTAAGTTTTGCATATCATTCCTGTTCAACCTGCAGTTATTTCATAGAATCAATTAAATGCTAAAAATCAACAGCACAAAAGAAAGAACAAAAGTAGAAAAGCGGTGTTGGTATATGGTGCACCCCCCAAGTCCTGCGTGCAACAAACCTCATTTAATAAAACAGAGCAGGTCATGTTCAGTACCCTGCTCACATCACACCTACTGTGTACCTCTTTCAACCTTTGGGAACAGGGAAGGTAGTGGGAGGTGGACCAAGTGAACATTACCTGCAATATACACGTGAAGATGAGAAGAAAGAAAAAAAATATACCTGACATTAAAATCTACTGAAGGTAGCCGTGAACAAAGATATGGAGCGGTAATCACTGATTTAATTTTCACATTTTTAGGGTAGTATGTCTCTGATTGTGTATGTTAGCTGATGATATGAAAATTTAACTGTTACACAGCACTTAAGGTAAGCAGGATGCCTTTTTGACAGAATGCCAAGAAACGACACTGTCATTATTACAAGCAAATCATTTCAGTAGAAAATTCAAGAACAGGCCCAATAATACAGTTTATGAATAGAGATTATGGGATGGCTGAGTTAGCAAGAAGTGGAGAAAGATACACTGGATGTTTGACATCTCTACATTTGTACATGCCATTAATAATCTAGTTCAGACTCAGACAACCAGCCACGGGGCGAAATATTGACAAATATTAATTTAAATTAGTTGGGGAATATACAATATAATCTGACAAGGCATGCCAACACCTGCTTACAATGACCACTGTGTACCACACAGCCACACACACACAATCATGAGGCATAGAGTGCAAGCGGACATGCCTTTAACAAGTTTTTTTTTTGTTTTGTTTTTTTTTTATTATCAGTTATATACAACAGTAACATTAATTTCCAGAAAAGAACAGACACATTGGCAGTAATTAGAAGTGTCCTTTCCCTCTCTGCCTCATTCAGTTTTAATGTGAGAGAAAGGATTTGGAATGTACGGTCGTGCTAACACTGAATGATGAAAATAGATTTCCACATAACCTGCCTGCTTGTAATCTACTTACATTCACTGTGGCTGCAGAAAATTATTTGTAACCTGGGTTGAACCCTTCATTTCTTTTTTCCTCTTATAACCCCTCATGCTGTTAATTTTTCTTGGCCTCTGCCACATATGGGTCACACCTCTTGTGACCTGTATGATTAAAGTGATATCTATCGCTTTAATCATTCTGTGTTACACAGTTAAGTTGCCTTATTGTACACCATATTCTACACCGTCAGGTAAGTAGCATTTAAGGGAATGTTAATTTGTCCTCTGTATTGCTTCAGACTAAGACCATAATTCAGATCATTACTTAATGAAATACCATTTAGGTCAGTGAGGATATTTAAGGAAACACGGTCTTTACTTATCAAACCATGCAAGACTTTTACTTGGAAGCATGTGTTTAACACTTCAGATGCATTCACTGCACTGTTTTCGACTAACGTCCCACTCTAATCTTTCTCCTATGATTTTCCTAGAGCCCACTTGACTATATTTTATGTTCATGTGTTCATTTCTTTACAATTATTCCCTTTTTTCAGTGTGCCAGATGCTTTTTGAAATGCAAATACTTCAGCCTCAAGAAGGATCTAAGAGAATAAAGACAGAGTCTGCATTTGACATCTCTGTTCACTAATCTGCATGTTGTCAGTTGTAGCACAGCACAGATCACACCCCATCATATTCCCCATTACTTAGAAGTCTAAACAAAGCCAGGTGGAATGCTGAAAACTTATGCAGCACCCAATAAAAAAAACACGAAACATCTAGGGTCACACTAAGCAGAAAATGAAGGGTTTCAGCATTTACTCTGTGACTACCCACAGATGAAAACATGGCACTGATAAAGATGGTCTTTTGCATCACAAAATGTGATCACTCAAAAAGAGTACTAAATTACACAGTTGGCATTTGCTCCCTGTACTATAAATGAAACCCACAAACACCAAATAAGAATGATCATAAAAGTTGCTACAATGATGTGTAAAAAAAAGACTGTAATGACTCAGATCCCAGGCACAGTTTCACAGTCCTTGCTCTTAGCGAAATATTTATACACCTAGCATGCCAAAAGGAAAAAAAAAAAAAGAAAAACCTAAAGGCAAAATTTTGTCCTACATTTTTTTTCCCTATAAACTGAAAATGATTTCTCTGGCCCAGGGGTGCATCAGTAAAAGCAGTATCTGAACTCTATATCCTCCAATGCTTAACGCTGGTCCCCAGTCACAGCTTCTGCTGCGCTGACACACCCTTCCAATAATCAAGAATGTCATGCAGGTCCTCGCCTTTAGCAAACTGCACCTTTTTTCGAAGGGCATTTCCAGCCGTCACATAACAGGACTCATCACGTGGGCCTTTCCTGTAGGGACGAAAACGCTCCCAGATCCGCAGTGAGCTCTCTGAGCAGTACTCTGGACTAGAAGAGTAGCCTGAGTAACTGGAATGATGGCGGGCAGGCGAAAGCTGGGAGTAAGAAGCTGCGTCCCTGCGGGACCGTGTCAGGGGCTTTAAGAATGAAACTCTTTGGGCTGGGGAACCCTGGTGGGAGCCTTCATAGTAGAGAGCTGGGACAGAGTGCCGGTGCTCCGAGCAGTGGTAGTCCTGCTGCACCTCCAACTGCTGCTGCTGCTTCTGCTGCTGTTGTTGTTGTATTTGTTGCTGTTGATGGTAATGGTGGGATTTTTGGCTGTCCTGATGTTGAGCACCAACACCACCACTGTCGCAACCACCACCACTCCCTCCACCACAGCTCCCACTTCCCACTAAAGGCAGTCTCTCCAGGGGTTCCCCACAGCCCACAGGACTGGCCCGGTCTGGGTACTGCTGCTGCTGTTGATTACAGGCATCTGGGCTCCTTGGCTCAGGAACATCCAGGCTATACACCCTGGCTCCTCCACGCTCCCTGTCTCGACCCATGGAGCCACAAGATGTGGTGCTGCACTGTTTCTTGACAGAATTTACAATAACAACAGCTGCATCTGCACTCATTTGCCGCTGAATGGGACGTACAGCATTGGCCGGAGGAGGGGGCCTGTAAGGGGGAGAGACAACAAATCCCCCACCACTGATCCCAGGGCGCTCAGAGAGAGGGGCATTCAAGGCAGGAAGTGGAGGTGGAGGGGGTACTTTGTTGGGAGCAATGACTTGGCATGTCTCTGTCACCCCTTGAGAGAGTGGGATTAAGCCACGAGTTAGGGAGGACGTGCTGGTGGGTGGTGGGGAGGTGGGATTGGAAGAAGTAGGGTTTGTAGAGGACCCTGAAGCAGCAACTGCAGCTGCATCCAGTTTCAGGGCATCAATGCAGTTGTTAATGATCTGATTAACCTTGTCCACCTCCATGGCAATGGTTGAGATCTCTGATGCAGAACCATGTCCATCATCATCTGAGTCATCGCCAATATCAGTTCCATCATCGTCCCTCAAGTCTTCTCCCCTTATCATGCCATGCACACCATCTCCCATCCGCTCCATCCCTGCCCCTCCAGTTCTGACATCCATATAGTTTCCTTTACTTGTAGCCATGGCCTCTGAAAAGGCAGTGGCCATCTTTTCCACTTGTGGGATAGAAGAAAGTCTTGAGGAAGTGGTGTTGGCTGAGTGGAGCATTCCCGAGCTTGAGGATGTGGACATGGGAAGTTTCCCTCCATGGTGGTGTTGATACTGGTGATGTTCTCTGGACTGTTCCTGAAGCTTGTGGACTGCCGAAGGATCATTTGCTACTGCTGCTGCCACCTCTGGTCCATAGCGCATTTCCAGTATAGTTTTCTTGACACAGATGGACTTCCTCTTCTCATCATGCATTCGTTTTTTACGAAGACAATAGTAGACAAGGCCTAAAATAATTAGCATACCAAAAAGGCAGCCCACAATGGTCATTATATAGTGAGTAGTGGTGGAAGGTGTAGGGAGCATATCATCTTGACTTTGACCCCGAGTGGAAAACTGGAGGCAGGTGTGGTTGTAACGCTGAGAGTTGCGGATGGATACCACACAGAAGGTGTAATTATTGCGTGGCTTTAGTTTGTTTAGGGTGATCATCTCCTTCTTATTCTTCAAATTCATGACATCAGACACAAATGTGTTGTTGTATTGTGTCAGAATATACATTTTGCTGAAGGGCTTTGGAATCTTCACAAGGAGAGAGGCTGATGACAAAGCGACATGATGGAGCTTTATGCTGGGACTGAAGCTGTCTTCAGTAGATGAGGAAGAGGTGGTGGGCTGGTGGTATGGTCCTATACCACCAAACATCTCTGGTCCAATCCCAGAAGGACCATCCAAATCTGGTGGGAGAGAGGTCATTCCTGGAATCATTACACCATCTCGGCAGTGATGGTACAAAATGTTTTTAGCATTCCGACCAGAATGTCCAGCAGCAATAGGACTCAGTAAAGGGTAGCCAAACATTTCCCGGGGTGTCTCGCACAGGAGGCGGTCATAGGTGTGTGAGACATTATTGAAGAACTCCAACCAGGTTAGAAAGCTATAAAGATCACAGCCACAATGGAATGGATTTGCTGCCAGCTCACACACCATAAGCCGACTGAGAACTGTGAATGTGGATGGGTCAATGCGGGCAAGTTTGTTGGATGACAGGTCAATGCTGCTGAGGCTTGGGCACTCCCAGAATGCATTGCTGGCAACAACCTCAATGAGGTTGTGCTGCAGGAACAGGCACTGCATGCGGCCGAGCCCTCTCAACATACCCTCAGTTAAGTTTGTCAACTTGTTGTAACCTAACTGAAGAACCTGAGAAACAAAAAAGAAGAGCATTTTTAAAAAAAAAAATTTTTACATTGTGGGCCCAAAAAAGATTACAAATGTATTAAACAACCACCCAGTGTAAGGTTAATTCCGCAGTCGCCCTAAACGACGCCCTAGTACTAGTATTAATAGTACTATCATTTTTTTTAATTTCTGTAATGGTAATCCACCAGTATGCGCTTTAATCGAAATGATATTTTTAATGCTAAAATATAATTATTGTTGTTATCCATTAATTTTCAAATTTTCTGTTTTACAAAAAAATCAGAAAAAACAGAAAAGCACTTTATTATGTTTTGATTAAGATGCCAAATTACAGTTATTTACTTCCTTTCCTGAACAGAAAAATTAGTTTTAGTGGCTAAATATTATGTTTAATTTCTGACTTCTGAGAGAAGTCCAGTGTGCCAGCTCAAAATTGGGTATAAAAATGTGAATTCACTTTATTTCTGCCTAATAAATACTGTAACAATATAATCTTTTTTTTTGTTGTTTTTTATAGATTTCTAAAATATTTATGTTTTCTTGTTTTCACGACAGGTGGTCTAATAATAATAATAAAAAAAAATAATATTATTATCACGTTGTAATACATGTTTCATATATTCAGTAAATATTCCATAAAATTACTGGACTGAATCAATTTCAAAATATTGAATAAAAAAAAAAAGGCACCTTGATTTCTTTTTTAAAATCTAAATGTTATGCATGCAGTGTCCAAATTGAAAATGTTAGGCTCAAATTAAGGTCTAATGCAATTTTAACATCCATCTCCTCATTACCTGTAGGTTGGCCTGCCCTGCAAAGGCTCCATCCTCAATGTAGCTGATTTCATTCTTGGTGAGGTTGAGGTCAGTCAAGTTGGTAAACCGGTACATGGAACTGAAGAGCACAGCTTTCAGTTTGTTCTCATTCAATCTTAAGTCATGCACCGTGTTGTTGATATGCTGGGGGATAGTCTCATATGGAGGCTGATTCTGGCTACATATAGCAAGCCACACATAGCCTTTGTCCCCCTCAATGAGCCAGCAGTCCCCATTAACCGTGTTAGGGAAATAGGAGAAAAACAGGAGGGAGGGAAGAATAAGAAGGAGAGCGGAGGTGGTAGAAGCACCCTGCATTATTCTAATATAAAGCGATGAGAAAAAAATGAAACTATAACCAGGAGAATGTAGTGGGAGATGGGGAAAAAGGTGTGTTTACAGGTGAAGGAAAGCAACAAAAGCTGCTAGTAAGGGTTTCCAAAGAGGAGATGGGACTGGGTTGGGTGCTGAAAAAGGGGTGAAGCCTTCACGATACCAGTCTCCGCATCATGGTGATTAGCAGGGGACCCATGTTATGTCATATTTTGTTGGACAGGAGTATGAGGTGACACAGTTTGTCTTCAAGCTTCAAGCTTGTCTTCAGCTTTAGTTGTGACAGACTCAAATGGATGGACCTTTGTAATAATCAGTGGGATCTGTAAATGAGAACAAAAAAGGAGAAATATTAGAAAAGATCAGTGTGTAATAGAGATGGTGAATACAAAGCTAATTGGTTTTGGTTTATTTTGGCTTTTTTTTAAATTTTTTTACAAAAGTTGCTTGAAAGGGCTCTTAAAGCAGAGATGCTTAACAAAGAATGAAGGCTTAATTTCTGGACTTTAAAAGATTGGACTGAATTCAAACTCCACCAAATTCCTATAAAGATGCATAATCTCAGAATACCGTATTTACTTGCAGGCATCACAAAATCAATCAGCTTTCAACTAGGCTTGTTCCATCATTTTTTTCTTTCTTACATACATTATATATTTTTTGCGTTAATATATGCATGCTGCACTACCTCAAATGATGTTCTCTTAGCAAACTGCCTCTGCACTTAGTCATTCCCCACTGGTGCCCTCCCCCCTTCATGAGGCTATGAGGTCATCAAGCTTTGGCCGATACCTACACTATGTGAACCTGTCAATCTTTGCCGAATCCTGAGAGGGCCTGTTTTAAACATGAAGTGCAGCATTAATCATCCAAATGCTGACAGCACATTGTCTTCACAGACATTCCTTGTTATGACACTATGCTGCCAAAACCTAAGCTCTCTAACCCATCTGCATGTCATTTGAATAGCAGTCAAGCGTTTACATAAGGAGAGGATTAGCCGCCTGTTGCATCATGACAGACATTGTCCTCTTGCCGGCTCAGCAGCTGGGAAAAACATACTTACAATTACACACACACATTGCATATGCACACTAAAATGGACACATGTTCTAAGAGAAATGTGTGGCTGAGTACGTGTGCACCCTGAAGCACACAGACGCCCTCATATAACAGCATGCATGTATGCACACAGGCACATCTAAAGGCAAACAAGTCAGGACAGATTCTGTACAACACAATACAGTACAGTTTGTCTTTGTACATGCCATACTCTCTAAACTTCATCCCACATCCCCTCAGTTTTATATTCTCTTGATTTCCATCATCATTCCATGAAAACAACAAAGAAAATCTGTCTCTACTCCTCTGAGAAACAGGCCAAATTTATTTCTTGTGCTCTAAATTCTGCTTCTTTCTAAATCCGGCAAAGAATTGAACTCATTACAATTTATTCTGGTCCGTGCTCCCCAGAGGTGTGAGCAGAGAATCAGGTCCATCTTCTCCTTTAATCTACTTATTACTGCAGAAAACTGTAACCCCGCAATTCTTTGCAAAATACAGCATTATCATGTATCTGATGACCTCAGGCACCTGTTTGGTTTCTTGTCTCTCAGGTTTTTAGGCAGACACGGGGAAAAGAAGATAAAAAACATGTATTGGATAATGTGGTCTCTAAGACAAACAAATATAAAGATAAAATGTATGTTGTCTGTTCACAGGTAAATTAACTGAATTCTAAATTTAAACACAAAATGGTTGAAGGGATTCTATTAACCACTTACTCAACTTTGTGGCAAACTATAGCACAATAAACATTGCAATAATATCAAACTATTTTACTTGAATTGTGACTGGATGTGCAACATGTTCATACCAGACTGGTCTGAATATAATTTGCAATAAACACTCAGGTTATAAATAAACATTAAAACCCGCTCCTAAAAAATAATGTCAATGTAAATAAACCTAAAAAAAATGACAATCCCTTTTTTCTGTTTGATAACATTAGTCCCAATGGCGGTGCAGGGGTTAGCACTGACATGTCACAGCTAGATGATCCTAAGTTTGAATTGGCTGGGATCTTGAGTTTGCATGTTCTCCCTGTACCTTCATGGAGTTCCCTCCGGGCATTCTGGCTTCCTCCCACAGTCCAAAGATATGCATGTTAGATTAAATGGTAATTTGAAACTGCATAGTTGTAAATGTGAGTGTGAATGGTAGTCTGTCTCACTGTGTCAGCCCTGTGACACTCTTGAGAGGCAACCTGTTCAGAGTGTAGCCTGCCTCTCACCCTATGATAGCTGGGATAGGCTCAAACCCCCTGCAACCCTGGACTGGATAAATGGAATAAAATGGATGGATGGACTGAAGGATGGATGGATGTTTTAATCCTTGATTGGGTCTTTACACCCACACCTACACATAATATTTGTATTCCTCATAAGCAATATATTGCATTCTTTTTTTTCATCTCTTTACATTCTATCTAGTGGCACAAATGTATTCTCTATTGAGCCCATCATAAGCACGCACTGGGACACTCCTTTGTAACTGAGTGTTTTCCTCTTTCGTCTGAGGTTTATCCCCTCCACAGGAGACGTGATCTCATTTGGTGCTCCACATAGTGAAACCCAGAGGGTTCATACAAGAGAGGCAGGAAACACAATATGTCTGCATGTGTGTGGTATGAGATATAATTACATAATTAGGAATATGGGACATGCAGAACACCTTTCTGAAAAGGAAAATGCATGACTCATATCATTGATCCATTTGTAACTATGAAAATGTAGGACAAAGGATTAAACTTTTTTTTTCTGCCACTATTGCACACTGCTATTGTGTATTCTAAATTTTGCTTCCATAACAATTATGAGAGCATACTTTTTAGATTGTGGTCTATATTAAACATGCATTTTGATATAGACCTAATTCAAATGAAGCTCAGCAGAGGTGAGACGTTTGTTGTTTGATAAGCTATACACATTACACCACACAGTATTAATAGCACTGGAAACTGACAGAATCAGTTTCGTGCTTCTTTTCATGGAAGCTATCTTTGACCTGCATATGTACTCTTAGTAGGTCATAGCATCAGCAAAGTTCAAAGCTAGAAAACTGAAAAATGAACAGGTAACTGTAAGCTTTTACCTCAAATCTATCTGGAAGCACAAATGCTGCTTTTTCAAATGCCTTGGCTATAAATTGCCTAAATAAAAAAAAAACCCACATTATTTAAGTTCTGCAAACTTAAACCAATCCAGTGTTTTAAACCTAGCAAACCTAAGAACTGTGTGAACTGGAGCTTAAATACTTTGAAAAGTAACTCAAAAATATGGATAAAGTGGCTGCCTTAGTCCAAAAATTCAAACCCTATTAAACACAACTACAGTGCATCCGTAAAGTATTCATAGCACTTCACTTGTTCCACATTTTGTCATGTTACAGACTTATTCCAAAACGGATTAAATTCATTTTTCACCTCAAAATTCTACACAATACCCCATAATGACATTTGAAAATTATTATTTTTATTTGAAATTTATTAATATTTCTTGAAATTTATTAAAAATAAAAAAAAAACAAAACTATAACATGTAGATAAGTATTCACAGCCTTTGTTCAATACTTTGTTGAAGCACCTTTGGCAACAATTACAGCCTCAAGTCTTATTCAGAATGATGCTACAAGCTTGGCACACCTATTTTTGGGCAGTTTCTCCCATTCTTCTTTGCAGAACCTCTCAAGCTCCATCAGGTTGGATGGAGAGTGTTGGTGCACAGCCATTTTCAGATCTCTCCAGAAATGTTCAGTCAGGTTCAAGTCTGGGCTCAGGCTGGGCTACTCAAGGACATTCACAGAGTGGTCCTGAAGCCACTCCTTTGTTATCTTGGCTGTGTGCTTAGGCCTGTTGTCCTGTTGGAAGATGAACCTTCGCCCCAGTCTGAGGTCCAGAGTGCTCTGGAGCAGGTTATCATCAAGGATGTCCCTGTACATTGCTGCATTCATCTTTCCCTCAACCCTGACTAGTCTCCCAGTTCCTGCTGCTGAAAAACATCCCCACAGCATGATGCTGTTACCACCACTGTAGGGATGGTATTGGCCAGGTGATGAGCGGTGCCTGGTTTCCTCCAGACATGATACTTGGCATTGAGGTCATAGAGTTCAATCTTTGTTTCATCAGACCAGAGAATTTTGTTTCTCATGGTCTGAGAGTCCTTCAGGTGCCTTCTGGCAAACTCCATGTGGGCTGCCATGTGCCTTTAACTGAGGAGTGGCTTCTGTCTGGTCACTCTACCATACAGGCCTGATTGGTGGAGTGCTGCAGAAATGGTTGTCCTTCTGGGCGGCCAGCTCTAGGAAGACTCCTGGTGGTTCCAAACTTCTTCCATTTAC
>VUQS01056749.1:0-12166 GCA_015108495.1 Heterochromis multidens | reverse complement strand
ATGAAAATTTTTATTTTTTTTTTTTTAAAAAAAAAAATAATTATTTTTTTATTTTTTTTTAAATATATTTTTTTTTTTTTTTTTTTTTTTTTTTTTTTTTTTTTTTTTTTTTTTTTTTAAGCTTTGGATTCTTGGTTTGTGATGGAGTTTTCAGTTCCTATTTAACTTTATTGTTGTTCTTACGACTTTCAGTTCTGTGATATTATTGAGTCTTTTATGGTTTTTACTTACACTATACAGACAAAAGTACTAGGCCACATACAGTTCTTGTCATGGGTTTCCATGGCAAGAAGCTCTGGGTGCACAGTTTTTGTGCTGATGTTAAAGCCAGAGGAGGTTTACAGCTCTAGTGTATGATTATTCTAGTGACGAGTTTCAGTTTTGCTTCCTGTGTTGTTCACGTCTTGATTTTTATTCTTTGTAGCAGTTTCATTCCCCCCTGTGTTTCCCTGTCTGTTACTCCTCTGGTCTTGTCTTTCTGTTAGTTCTGCTTCCCTGTCTTTTATTCACTTCTGGGGTGAATCTTATGCTACAGTCACACTAAGGAAAACAATGGTTGGCGAAATTATTGTGACCATATGCAATGACCTTGCGATCTTTTTGCCTTTGAAATGGTAGCTTTGAAGACAGAGACCAGGTTTGTGACCACTCACAGTCAGTTGCCATCTTCAAAGCAACTTTTGGGTATCAACATGGCAATAAAACGGCAATAAGACTTACTGGGGATTTATGCTTCAGCAGGAAACGCAGTAGCTGAGTCGTAACTGCAAACCGCCATAATCTACGACGTAACCTGACGTGCACCTCCCTAAAAATGTAACTTTACGTTGGGTCAACACAGCCTAGAACTATTTTGAATGGCCTGTTCAGTACCTTCGATTCCTCCTCTGCATTTCCAGCTACCTTTTCACCACTGATTTTGAATTTATCAGTGAGAAAATAACAATCATTGGCTAAATATAAGAAATAATAATCATAGTATCAATATAAGAACTCACAAATGTTAGAAAATTGCTGGAGGGAGATTGTTGAAACTATGAGAATGTACAAAGAAGTGGAAAAACTTGAGGGACAAATATGTTTGCCCTTGAAAAAAGTGACCACCCTCCTATGAGGAGAAAAAAGTCCCAGCATTTTATTTGTTTCTACTGTGGCTGGCACTGCAAGTAAAACACCAGGACATGACCACACGGTAACACATAATGCACCAGCACACATGACGTCGGCCACTTACATAGGTTATGTCATAAGTTCTACAAAAATTCACCACAGAAGTCTAAATCAGGCCTTAGACAGTCTGCTATTAGTTTGCAGTTGAATGGGGTCATGTTGGCAATTCCATGTAATCTGTTTGTAATAATACATTGATCAAAATTCAGAAAACTGCTGTCTATATACACAGAAATTCCCATTAAACAGAAATTCACATCCAGAGTCCAGCCAGAACCTCACAGATTTGAAACAGAAATTCAGAAATTCCTCCACAAATAGTGACGTAATTGCTGCAAGACAGTGATTAAACTGCAAAGTGACATAGATGCTGGGCAGCCTTGCTTTTATATAGGAATATAACCAGAATACAACCAGTTGGCAACCAGTTGAGCCAAGTCCCTAATTTCACTGACGAGTTGCACTCATTGGCTCAGACTGACTCAGAGGGATTGCCAGATGTTGGAAATCTGTCTGGATTTATAAATTAGACAGCAATTATTTGGAAACCTTCACCAATCTGTCTGAGAGTGACTGTAGTCAGTCCAAGTCGGACCGTGACTGTTTGGAGACAGGCGATCGAAAATGGTCACGCTCAATCTCTGGGCAACCAGCTAGTTGCCGCAACTACTTGCAATCGCCAAAGTGAAAAATGCCATCACCAGGCAACCACAAATTTTTCCTTGTCACAAGTTGGTTGCCATCCTATTTTTACTCTAGTGCGACTGACCCATAAACAAACTCACACATACTGACAAAATAATAGTGTGAAAACACCCTCTATCCAAACTTAAAGATTAAAATTTTAAAAAAAAATTTTTCCTAAGGTGGCAACAGACACACAAAAGAAGTCATCGCTATGACAGCTGTCAGCATCACAGTCCAATATGATTCGCTTTGCTGAGGGAGACTTCTGTTCATCCAGTGTCTCAGAGACATTGCATTACATCGAGTCCCATGATGCCACAATGAATAAAGCATGAGAGAAACACAGGGAAAGTTGTTGGCTTAGGCAAAGATATGCAGCCACTTCTCTCTGACCTAGATTTCAGGCACGGGGAGTAATTTTATCTGCTAATGTGTTCCCCTCTGTCCTGTCGTTTGCTTTCACCATTTCTAAATTCACTAATCAGAGCTGATGGACATTGGACAAACACTGTAAGAGGGTCTTCTTTAGCTATAACACAGATACAAACATGTGAAGTAGCAGGCGCAGTATGCAATATCAGGTTACGTGTAACAAAGATCCACTTTTAAAGAAAGGCTGTTTGTTTACATATTTCACATAATTCACATCGTTCACCACTGGAGCAACACCAGGATTAAGCTATTCTGAACCATTTAAGCTGGATACATGCATTCAGTCTCTGTTACTGTTCCCTAACTATACTCAATGTGATCCTTATAGCCACAACATTCCTACTTGTGACCCTTCATTGTGTGCAGTTAAACCAAAGAGTAACATTTCCTCCTCAGAGAGCTTTTTACAGTTTTTTTTCCCAGTAATAACAGGATTAAAGAATCCAGCATTTTCCAAGAAAAACTTTCAAAATGTGAAGAAACACATTTGTGTTGTTTCAAAACATTTTTCTGTTTCATTACACAACTTATCTTCAGGCACCTTGTTCACTGTGAAACTTCTGTCCTACATTACTGAACATAATTTTTCATTTACAGCTCAGCTTAAGTCTGAATGCTTTTGTTTTAATCATTATTATATAAAGACTATTTATGGATGGGTAAAGCTCCAGAAAAAGATTGTGGGAGGACCTTGAGTTGTTTAACTCCCGCTCCCTAGGCCAAGAATTAATTGCCATGTACATCATTGCCCTCAGAACCTATTTATACCTCCTTTAGCAAAGATAACTTCTTATAGATGTTTTGGATAATTGTTCACCAGCTTCTGGCTTTACATCCTGGAATTTTTGACCACTCCTTAATGGAAAAATTTCTTCAATTGCAAAATTTTTGTTGCCCTTTTTTGGATCCCAGTGTGTGCTTAACAGTCATTATCCTGTTGAAAAGTCCACTTTTAGTTCAACTGTAATGATTCTGAATTTATAGTTGAATCAGTGACAGTAAGCTTTACACTTCCTGAGGCAGTGTTGTGAAAATCAATAAATTGAGGTGTACACAACCAGGCTGTCTTTGAGTTTTATTTACATTTGCAAAGGGTCAAACAGCAGTACAGACAGCATGACAGCAGTCTGCATGCTTCTTTGACTGAAACTGAAAACCTAGAACATTTGTAGAGACAAGTTATCTATTTGCCATGGTCACAGCATACATTCAGATCATTGTGTGCAAAAGATAACTCGAAGCATCAACATGTGGTATTTCTCGAAGACACTGACACAGAATAAGACAATATGGAGCTTTTCATTCAACAAGGTTGGCTTGACACAGAGAAGTATCAGAATCTTAAAATATATATCACATTTATGACATAAACATCAGCTCAAAACTCCAGATAGGTTCAATCTAGGTCATCACAGTGTGTCATACAAAAAGCATGTTGGTGTTTTTGTTTATGCCATAGGCACTCCTTGGTGTGTAACAAGCTGTAAGGAGAAACAAAACCGAGACAAAACATCCATTTTACACTGAAACATCTGATTCTTCATCATGTTCTAGATGGTAAGGTAGGATTCAGTCAGGAGCTGAGGCTGTGGCACAGAGTCAGGTGTACACCTAACCCACTCAGTTGACAGGGAGTGATCAATAAACCTTAGCAGCATCAAATTAACACACAGTAGGTTACTACACAATAGAGAACATGAGAAACACAATCAACATTGGACATGAGACGACAGTCAGCTCATAGTGGTGGTTGGGTTTTTTCAGGTGAGATCCAAATTCTGTAACATGTCCTTCATGCCTGGTGGGGTTTGTATTCGTCACACTGATATATCACCATTGAAGCAACAAAGCCGAGGTGAGACTTTCCTCCCTAACCTGGTGTTTGGTGGAGCAGAGCGCTTTACTTCTTCCCCTCTGTTTTTGTTGGTTGTCAGGTGAAGGTGATGTTCACCTGGAGTGGGAAGGACATCCTTCACCTGTCTGTGAATGTGGGATAACACAGAAGACAAAGTTTTGCAGTATCTCAACAAGTCATTTTCACAGTGGTCAGGGTGAAATGTTCTGTCTGCAGGCTCCACCCCATCACTGGGGGTCTCCCAAGTAGGATATCAAAGGCACTGAAAGATGAGGTTGAGTTGTTTCATTTCCCCGGGAACAGGCAGCAAAATGGCAGGATTTAAAACATTGCAGCGTTTGACAGTGATTTATGCTATACCAAGCAGAACTACACTGTATTTGACCAAACATGTTTAAAAGGGCCCAGATCCTCCCATCTGTCACTGTCATGCTTTGAGAGTGATACATGAAGAGCAGATTTTCATACATTAAACATTAAACTAAAACTAAGGAGTTTTCCTCTGTTTTTATTTTACTTCTTAGTTTTCCAAGTTCACAATCATTTCAGTTAGTTTAATTTTTTCTCAAAACTCTAGTTTTAGTTAACTAAAATTATTTTTTCACATCTAGTTTTAGTTTTTAGTTTAGTTTTACTTCACTATAATAACCTTGGTGTGTATGTGGTGTGCATTTCCCAGCTTCCTCCAAAATTAGATCACCAGCTGTTACCAGCTGGCAGTTTCCATTGTCAACAGCTCACTGGGGCTGAAAATGTGAGTGTCAGGCTCAAATCCTTCAGGTTTAACTACTTTTGAGGCCTTCGAGAATTAAAATTAATCCGATACCCAAAAAACACATTAGATCACAGCTTAATAAACTTATTTGGCAGCAGGTAGGCAGCAAAAATTATGTTTACAGTTAGATATTACATTGATTCATGATTACACGTAAGTGATACAATAAAATTTTCTCTCACCACTTGTCCTGATACCCTGACAGAGGAAACATAGCTGCCACTAACCCTTGGAAACTCTCAATTTGTCTTCATGGTAGGAAATAGCTTGTGTTACAAGCGTGAGCATAAGTTATATACTATCACGTGTGTGTGCTATTGGTGTGGTACTACCAACTTTGAGCAGCTGCACGTTTCTCCTGTGCCTCCCCGCAGCATCAGTTTCCCTCACCGTGCTCGTCATGAGCAATGTTGATTACACAGAGACAGAATAAGACAATATGGAGCTTTTCATTCAGTAAGGTCAGCTTGACACAGAGATGTAGCAGAATCTTAAAAATTTCCATTACAGGCCGCAAAGAAACACTAAACCATAGTATTTTCACCGCTGTGCTTCACAGTTGGTATTAGATCCTCCAGGAAAGCTTTGATCTGTGTCAAACATGTCTGCTGCCTTCTTTGAATTTTCTGTACAAACCACATTATTCCTGATGTTTGCCCACACATCCATAGCTTTTTCCTGGCATGCCTGTCTCTAATTGGAAATATATGTAACACATACAAAAAAAAAATGACCTGCAAGATCCTTTAATGAAATATCTGCAGGCTGCCCAGAGGTCACATTTGCTGCAGCAGTCAATCCTGGACAAACTGGCAGTCATTTGAAATCCACTTTTGGATGATTTTCTTGTAATGGGATGATTTATTAAAAATCATCTGGATATCTTTTCGAATCCCTTGCCAGACTTTAAGGCATCCACAACCTTAGAGGCATTAGACAGCTCTGTAGATCTTGGTGATGAGCACAAGGCCATGGCGGTTCAATAATACCAGTCAGGGTTTATATGAAGCAGATATATGCAGCCTCACCGGTTTTACTTACAACCTAACACTGCAGTAAAGCTAAGAGATCCAGCTCCTCCTTTGGTCTTTCTCATGTGTTCCTGTCTCTCTCTGCATGTTTGTTCCCTCTCTCCTTTCTGTGTGGTTTGTGTTTGATTGGTCTGTTGTGCCTTTGCCTGTGTTCTTTTCAGGTCTTCATGCCATGGTCTTGACTGCTTAGTGACACCAAAAAGTTGCTCAACATCTTCCAAGTGTAAATCTGCTAAGTTGCCTTTCCATACAGTCATCAACTCCATGACCATACAGGAACATCTCAATCTCTCCTCAGCTGCTTTCACTAAGTCTTTCTTTTTCTTTCTTTCCTTCTTTCTTTCTTTCTTTCTTTCTTTCTTTCCTTCTTTCTTCCTTGGATTTTTTTTAGTCATTCTTTATAAGGACAGAGGATGTTTTTTGCTGTAGAAATTACAGACCTTAAGACAAATTTGTTTTATTGTGATAGCTGGGCTATTTAAATCCAGCTGGCCTGGCACTTATGAGGCCAGAGCTACGAATACAAAAAAATAACGATAAATAATTTGTCTTGTATTTCATGATTCCAGTTTATTACTTAACCTGAATTAAAAGTCTTTCTTTAAATGTTTTTAATGTTGCATTTTTACTGGGAGAATTCTCTAAAATAATGAGGTCAATTAAACAAAACAGCAAAAGGAAAAACAAAGAGGGCTGTTTAAGTACATTACTGTTACTGTTTCTATGTGCTTCTAATCACGAGTCATATTTCAATAAATGTGAACATTTTTACTATAATTAATACTAATAGTGCACCCACTGAGGAATTCAGAGTGAACCGAAATTAGGGGGGGGGGTTAAGTCAAAAGAGGTCTAAATAATTGGCTAAAAAGCAGCCTGCATTATGCTGAAACTTGACAATCCTTTAGGAATAATGAAAAGAGCATTTTAATGACATGTTTTAATATCTCTAGCTTTATATAACCTTAATGTTTTTTTTCCTTTGTTGAACTAGAAGTGTGCACATATACATATGTGCATTTTATTTTGTTTATATTAGTTTTTCCTTTTGGCATTCTCCAAATGAGTTCCTATTATGTTATATATGGACAGGGTGTGTCTCCTCCTCTGATCTCAAGAGTAGCGGTATGAGACAGACATACACAGTCATTGTGATGGCTTATTCAGCAGTGGTCAGCAAGGGCTGGGGCCAAAAGATCACGACAACAGAAGCTGCAACAGTGAGTAGGGATGGGTACGTAACCGTCTCCACTCCCCGGCCATGTTGCAGCAGTTAAATATAGGGCAGCGGGTCGATCAGATGATCTTTGCAGACGCGGAGCAGCAGGAGCACTTTCATCATTTCATTTCTTCCAAGAAACATAATGGAGTAGGGTTAAGGGTGGGAGGGGGAGAAATGATTTAAACAGGTCATTAAAACCCACACATTGCTATACACATTATGACTGAGCAATCTGTCAAAACACTCACTTTCAGCTCCACAGGTTTAGGAGTTTTTGTCCATCACACAGCTGAAGCATCAGTTATGTTTAAATGGCCTTTCATCTCTGAGAAATTTTCTATTTAGTGATCGCAGTTACTCAGAAAACTATGACAGCTTCCTTCCTCCCTGTGTTGAACCTTTGGTCAGACTGAGTAAATGACTGTGCATCTACATCAATATTCAATGACACAGCCACTGAGCCAGGGGACATGTGGGCATCCAGTCAGCTATATGTAACAAACCTTAGGATGTCCAGTTCAACCACAGTGTGGACTTAATGGGGGGCACTTACATTTTAAGGAGCCACTCACTCAAATTTAGGGATTTTCCTTTAATAATTCTGGTAATTATTTCTGATGCCACAAAAGCCAATTTCAGCATTTACTATAAGTCACCACCAGGTTCAGCAGGTTTAAAATTGCACTCAGCACATCATTAGGTAACCTGTGAGATAGGTAAAATATGATGAAATGTTGCCAAATGTTGATTGCATAAACAATGTTTTTATTGCATCAGTGGTCTGATTATTGTCTGTCGCATACACAAACAAACCCCAGGGAAGCTCTTCTCATTGCTCGGCTGCAGTCCCTCGGAAGGCCTTACTGTCTTTGACATTTGAGCCACGGGGTGATGGAAAACTGTGTTAGAAAGACACAGCAGTGAGCGCCCATCTAGACGCGACAACACGCAGCTCAGCCCTCAACTCCTGCCAACAAATAATTCATACTGCTAACATTTACTTTGTTCAAACGCTGTCCGGCCTTTATCCCCCGCCCTGTCTGTGAACCTCAAAGCACACGTCTGAGTTGAATGAAATGTCTAAGTGAAGAATGCAGTTAAATACTGAGAGTTTATAGAAGCTTTTAGAGTTTTTCTGCAGTGAGGGGAAAAGCTGAGTTCTTGAAAATCCACCACAGAGTTGATAATCTTTAAATAAAATACAAAGATGTAGCTTGAAATCAGCTTTATATAGTCAGTAAGAATAACTGAACTTTACAAAAGTCCACCAATTAAATAAACAGGATAAAGAACCCTTTGAAATTAAATTTCATTAGACAACATAACCCAGAGGTTTAGAGAGCTCCAACAGTGAAGCCCCACCAGGAAGCAATGTATTTTGGCAGCCTTACAAAGAAGAAAGAGGACAGTGAAATTTCAAAGCCTCAATTCCCAGAAATGTAACGTTGCCTCAATAAAACTCTCACTGCTTGGACCTGAACCTTATCATTGAGGCTGCAGGGTTGGAAACGGGAGTTTTCTGAGCAGGTTCAAATGGTGATGTACAGAGTTCAGTCTTTAAATGAGAGAAAAGCTTAAAAATCAATCAAACAAAGTTAATATGGAGCTATCGTGAAGAATGATTCAATCAAAAGGCATCATTCTTTATCTTCTTCAGCGATCTGGTTGAGGGTCGGAGATCGTCTGATCCATGGGCAAAGGCACAGTTTTCGGCCTGCAGGGGGCAGCCCTGAGGGTGGTGAGCATGAAACCAGCAGAGGCGAGTTTTCAGGGCACCGAGGGCGACGGGCTTCCTTTTGGCATCTGTCCTAAAGGGCTTCCTCTTCCTCCAGTCTCTTATATGGACACGCCCTGCTTCCACTAAAGAGGGAGAGAGATAGAAAATCTGTCACAGTGAAATACTCCCAAAAGTTACCCAAGAGAAAGATTTCGGGAACGACACACAACACAAAGATTCCTGGCTGTCAGGTCACCAGGACACCCAGTGTGTTCTGTTGTAATAAACAGAGTTAAAAGGTGTTAATCCGTAAAGATAAAAACTTAAAGAGCAGAGAAAGTCATGTCTGTGCTGACCTCCACAGGTTATAAACTTCTCACCTTTCTAGAGTAATGACAAATCTTGTCTAATATCAGAAAGAACTGTCAACTTTGTTTCTATCTCACATCTGATATTGCTTCCACTCTAGCCAATATCTGTAGGGAAGGGGATTAAATTTTCCCTAACTGATCCCTAGAGACCAACCAAATTACAATGGTAAAAGCGCTCATTTCCCATCTTTTCAATCAACAAAAGCACTGTTTAATGCCATGATGCCAGGCAAAATAACTCAAGTACATTTTGATATCACCCTTGTGGTTACAGGGGCAAAAAAAAAAAAAGAAAAAAGGAAATGCGTACTTCTCACCCTGCCGTCTGACACTTTGAACCAGAGAGGGCAGTAAAACACACTGCTTTGGGAGCAAAGTCAACTACAGCATTACTTCCAAGGCAAATTTCAGAAAACTGTTTGTTCAGTGGCAGGGTTATTGTTTTTTTTACCATTAATTACCATTACCACCATAACTTTCTTAACCATTCTGTGGAGGGCATTTCAAAGAGCAAAAATACAAAACAGTGAATTATTTTGAATTGATTGTGGCTTGGATTACAGTTTCTACAGGGTTCTGATCAACGGCAACAATGCCTGAGGTTCATCACAGACCAAAATCTGTGGTGAATGAATAAAACTGAAAAAAAGTTGGTTATCTTTAAAAATCACCTTTTTTAAAAGCCTAAACTTAAAGCATACACTGTATAAAAAAGATGTCAACATGACATCACCTTTGTGGACTACCATTTTGCAAACCTGAGTCTGGAATTAGGCTGTCACCATCTTATTGTTTTGAAGCCAGATGTGACTGTATTTAGACCAGAAGGAGGCACTAATGCTAGCTGGAAAGCTGGTTACTAAGATACATCCATTATTCACTGTGATGTTAAATAATATGCTAATTTTAGATCAAACAAAATGTTCCTAATGGAAAAACTGAATAGTAAACTCCTCAGGGTGCATACCCTGCTTTATTGTCAATTTTATTCCAAATGGAACATTATTTCCAAGATTTGCATCATGCTCTATTGAAGAAGACTTGAAACCAGAATCTAAATAAACTTATCAAGATAATGTTTACTGAGGTCATAAATTAAATGAGAAGTAGGGTAACTTTGGTAAATCGACTGGTTCTTATATAGCGCTTTTCTACTCTACTTGAGCACTCAAAACGCTTTATACAACATGCCTCATTCACCCATTTATACAAGCACTTTATTCTTCCATTAACACTCCGATGGATGCATCAGAGAGCAACTTGGGGTTCCATATCTTGCCCAAGGATACTTTGGCATGCAGACTGGAGCAGCCAGGGATCAAACCAACCTACCTTCAGATTAGTAGATGACCTGCTCTATCTCCTGAACTACAGCCACCCCGACACTGCAACTGCATTCAAGCTAAAGCAGCTTTATGATAGACCTCGATACAATCAAACTTCTTTTTGCAATCAGAGGAGTCCCCCACCCCAGGTTTAAGGCCTCCATCGTTTATATACAGTCTATGATTTAAATTGCTAAAAATACTTTAAAATAAATTCTTTCAGAGCAAAATTTCAAAAACAAAAAGCTGAAGTATATATCAAGAATTTATTTAACACCCTTTTTTCAAAATCTGTCTTTTCTTATATTTTCTGTTACTCATGTAATCTTCAGTATCTCTCTCACTGTCATTGGTATCATTTTAAATACCAGAAGCACTTTATTGTACTTAATGAATAAACTAGTTTTCCATAATATGAATTTCATGTGAACTACCTATGATAATGTAGAGAAGCGTGCAGTCAAACTACCTCTAAATACTTGATGATTGTTCCTTAGAAGCGTCTGAAGACCTCCACACTCTTTCTTCAGGAGCTGCAGGGTTTCCTGCCCCAAGAGCCCAGCAACCTCGCTCACAGAAAGGCTGCCTGAAGAGGAGCAAAGTAAGACAAATAATGGAAGACAGAAGTTACAAAAGAAGGCAGAAAGAGGTCTATTGATTTTATAATCATCAGTACATTAACACAGTGCTTCAGCATGCACAGACATCATTTTTATCCAGCATTTCAAAGAAAGAAGGGCCCGACGCAGCCGCTTGGCTTGAGTCAATTTTACCAGCTGTTTTGAGAGAAGTAGATCCAGGTGAGAAAATGTGATCAATGATACAGATCAGTTTACAGTAGAGAGTAGCGCTATATATATATATATACATATATATATATATATATATATATATATATATATATATATATATATACATATATATATACATATATATACACATACATATACATACATATAGATATATAGATACGTATATAGATATATAGATACGTATATAGATATATAGATACGTATATACATATATATATACATATATATACACACACACACACAGAGAGTGGTGTGAAAAAGTATTTGCCTCCTTCCTGGTTTCTTAGTTTTTTGCATATTTGTCACACTTACATGTTTCAGATCATAAAACAAATCCTAATATTAGACAAAGATAACCTGAGTAAATACAAAATGCAGTTTTTAAATCATGATTTCATTTATTAAGGGCAAAAAAGTTATCCAAACCTACCTGCCCTGTATGAAAAAGTAATTGCCCCCTAAACCTAATAACTGGTTGTGCCAGCTTGGCAGTGATAACTGGCAATGAGTCTTTCACATCACTGTAAAAGGTTTTTGTCCCACTCTTCTTTGCAGAATTGTTTTAATTCAGACACATTGGAGAGTTTTACAGCATGAACGGCCTGTTTAAGGTCATACCAAAGCATCTCAATCAGATTTAAGTCCAGACTTAGACTAGGCCACTCCAAAACCTTCATTTTGGTTTCATTTTAGGGTTGTTTTAGCCATTCAGAGGTGGACTTGCTGGTGTGTTTCAGATCATTGTCCTGCTGTATAACCCAAGTGCTCT